>CAKNXH010063596.1:29682-61707 GCA_932178445.1 Andricus quercusramuli | reverse complement strand
CATCTGTGCACGTGCACAGTTGGGCAAGGGACATCTGTGCACGTGCACAGTTGGGCAAGTGACATCTGTGCACGTGCACAGTTGGACAAGTGACATCTGTGCACGTGCACAGTTGGGCAAGTGACATCTGTGCACGTGCACAGTTAGGAAAGTGACATCTGTGCACGGTGAAGTGCACAAGAGTCTATCTGTGCACGTCTAAATTTCGACGTGCACAGTTGTCCAAGTACCATCTGTTCACGTGCACAGTTGTCCAAGTACCATCTGTGCACGTGCACAGTTGTCCAAATGACAACTGTACACGTCGAAATTTCGACGTGCACAGATGGGCTCCTGTGGTCTTGGACGTGCACAGATGGACGTGCACAGTTGTCCGTCTGGCCATCGACGTGCACAGTTGGGCACGTGCAAAGTTGCTACGTGCAAAGTTGACCCCATCCCGAGCTAGGAGACTTTTTTTGAACTTACGCTAAATTGACTTCACTTACATTTATTCTGTGGAAACTTTGTCGTGGGATCCACAGGAAACGAGGTATTTTCCAAAAACACCACTTTGCCGTTTTTTGTCAAGAAGGCAAAAAAAAAAGAATTTTTGAAACCTTGAAATTCCCAAAATAATTGGAAAAATAGACTTTATTTTTTTAGATGTACGCAGATTTTTGTAGACTTTATTTCATCCTCTGGTATCATCAAAACAAATTGAACTGTGTCTTAAATCAACCTACAAATTTCTCTTTACGTGCATAAAGCGGTTGACTTTCAACCAAGCGAGTAACTGGAAGTCATGAGTATTTCAATCATCAGTTTACTTTCAACCGACGTCTGATCCTTTTGGTTACATCTGAAAGTCAACCTACTTTTTTTACTGATATTCAGATTCTTGTATTCTGTGTAATGGGCCCGAGTTGTTGAGTTCTACATGATGACTTTGTGAAGCTCTTCACCTGGAGTGATCGCTAGAGAGATTGAATAGCAACCTGGGTCGGAGCAGTCTGGCGGAACGAGCGTGTTATTTGAATAAAGAACCCGGGATTTCTAGAATAATCTGAAAATTTATACGCCCCCGCCCACCATTATTCCCTTCCTCTCCCAGTAAGGTCATATTTATAATGAATTTATATTAAGTTGAGATATATAATATTCAAGAGGGTTCAATATTTTAGTGTTAAGGAATTACATGTTTCTTATTTCGGAAATTTCATTGTCTCAAACCGACAACTCTTTGTTAATCATCCATATAGTTAACATATTAATGAAAGGTGAGACTGCACTTTCAGAAAACAAAGATACATTTCATTTTGAAACTTCGTATTGGGAATTTCTGGAATGTTTTCAAAGAACATTTTGTGATCGCTCGACCTCCTGTCTGAACATGTACACATTCTTCCAGGAAATATGCAATAAAATAAAGTGTTTGTGTACCTATGCGATTTTTGTAATATTTTCAGAAAAGGCTTGAAGGATTATCGGCTCACTTTAGCACCAATTTCCACCCTAGTTGGAAACGGTTGAATTCTTCGAGAAGGATGCTGGAAGCGGCACACGCTCGGAATCGACTTTCCGGCCAATTTGAGCCGATAAACCCGAAGGCCGCGATTCTTCCTCACTTGGCTTGGCTAAGCCGCGAACTACCTGGCAATTTTCACCTGACGGTGCGTCATAGGAGCAGCAATTTTCTTGCCCGTGAACGACCGCTTCCTACGACGTGATTACTCTTCGCAACTACTGTTTGTTTAACACTGAACGTTACTGAGCCGAGTTTTACAGGCAAACTCTTCCCAGTAAAAGAGTGCTCTGTGGGTTTTCGATATTTTTTCATTGGCATCCTCATATTCCATTCGCACTCTTGTTTCCACCTTTCTCTATTTTTATTTCTGGCTTTATCACTATGAGGTGAAATGCTGCTCTTCTCTCCCCAAGGAGTCCATAGGATACACTATAGAAGGTAACGAGGTCGGAATTGCCGCAGTTGCTCGCGCAATTTCGAGTTACTGCCAGGAAAATGAGCAAGTGCATGCTGCCAGTTGCACGCGTTTGAGAGTTCAGAAAAGGCCATATTGGTGCATGACGCCTCGCCAAAATGACTTGGTTTTACGACTTCCGGTCGTGAGAATTTACCTTTGGAGAGCGAATTCTAAATTGGTTGGCGAATGTTAAGAAAATTGAACACCATGCGCGCTCTGTTCTCAGCCCGAACCTTGCATTACAGAATATATAAGTTTATAGTATAAGCTATAACTTGAAACTTATATTAAAACCTCGATAACAACATCAAACCGTGTAGCAAAACGGTATGAAAGTGAAGGCAAGATTAAGCGCTAATTAGTTTTACGTGACACATTGATTTCTAAGTGCCAATCAAAGAATGTTTTCAAGCAAAGGTTTTATTCATTCTGGACTTGATTTGATGAAGCTGTCTGAACCGTTATAGATTCGAATGCATACACTGAGAAACCCTTGTTTGTATTTCTTGTTAAAAATCACACTAGATTTCACTATCTGAACTTTGCAATGAGAGGCAAAAAGCAAATTTTAATAATATTTACTAACCTCAATAGTAACTCGTAGCTACTTAAAGAATTATAAAATATATTGGAATAAAAGTTAAAACAATTGCATTTATTGTAAAAGACATTTGAAGTATTTATTAACCTCTGTAGTAAAACTGCAAGTCTGCACTATTTACTAATTTTGGTAGGAGAAAATAGTAAATTTGTTGGATTAATATCTGTAGAAGATAACAGTATTTACAAAGTGCTGTAGTAAAATGATGCGCAGGGACCGTGCGCACCGAATTACTAACTGGTTAGCAAAATCTGCTACAGTGGGAATAGTAAAAAAAATAAATACGTGTTGCAAACTTTCACACAAGCCTACCTACACACATGTTCTACATTTAACGCATAATTCACATTTATTTAAATTAAGAATTGACAACATTAGAAATTACATATATGTATATATTCTTAAAAGATAGTATTTTATATTATAAAGCTGAAACACAAAAATCGGGTTAGAAGAAAACGAAGGCTGGCGGGAATCGAACACGCGTCTCCGGGACAGCAGTCGGGCGATGATCTATCTACCTATAAGACGTTGTGGGACTCAGAATGAAAACTTCCATATGACCTAAATGATAGAAAGTTTATTGGTTCTAATTCATTTAATTCTTAATTGATTAATATTCATGATATTTTTATAATTTTAAACAACAAAATTTTTAATGTAATTAAAATAAGTAAATATTTTTTTTAAATTATGTTTTTTTGCGGATTTTGCATTGAAACATAAATTAGATGTCATTTTCGCAACCTAAAAATATGATCGGCGATCGACAAACGTCAGATGCACTCGGCCGCGCTCGGTCCAAGGCTTGATACTTTCTGCTAAATCAGTTAGTAATATTTAGGACCAAATTTAATAATTGGTATTAACCTTTGTTACAAAAAGTAGGAAATGTCCATAATTCACATCGTGTTCCTACAGAAAATAGTAATTTCTTCTACATATTTAGTACATTATGTTATTTAAAATACTTATTACTTTTATTTTTTTTGTACAATTTATTAATTTCTCTACTAATTTTTCCTACATCGGATTTTACTACAGAGAATAGTAAGGATTGCTATTACCAAATAGGAAATCTTCTTCTAAAAATAGTATAACTTATTATTTATGTATTAAAATGTCAAAATTTAAGCATTTTGCCCCCATTTGCTATCCGTTTTAGTAATTTTTCTAACCTAAAGTTTCTCAGTGTACGCGCCGTGTGCCAAGGATCCGCTCATGTCAACCAACGGAAAGTCACATTGTCGCAAGTTACTTTTGTAGCAAGTCCTAAATTATTTCTTTAACCAATCACAGCGGTTTGCTCCCACTTTTATGGGACGTTGGAAAAGGATGCGCTTGGGAACTACATTACTTTTATGGCTAATCACAGGAGTGTTTTCCCGCAGTTTTGCCAATTTTTGTGAACTTCAAATTCTTTTGATTGACATATACCACACTGTGACTCGTCGTCCATGTGACTTGCCGCCAATATGTCTTTCCGTTTCAATAACAAATTTTTTGAAGAACGTTAAAGGTTTCCCAAGGCCATTAGGAAGCATGCTTAAACAAGACACCCTTAAAAATGAATACACTATTTCTATTTTATGGATAAAGAATGTATTCTCCATTCACATTAAGAAACACTTCATAAAATAAGAATAATGTTTCAGAAAATCATGAAAAATTGCACATGCACGGGAAAAAGGAATACTAAAAATGTTCACATCTTAAAACAGAAGGCAGGATTTCAAGTAAAATTTGACTAAAATTAAGATTCAATTCTGAAAATTAGACGGTGATGATGTTTTAAGGTGTTTCTTAACCTAATCCAAAGCAATTTTAAGATGTAATATCTTTCTAATCGACACCACTATTAAATATGAGTCTATCTGCTGACAGCTCCGCGTATGAGACTATGCTCTGTGAATAATTATAAGGAATAGTCTCATACACGGCACTGTCCTCGGCCTTTAACGGCATTTATAAGTATCGTGATGATAATAAATTCAAAATGTTTTTTCACACTCTCATTAACATGAACATATCAGTGAAACACGGCAAACATGTTCCGAGGCAAATGTGAGACTCCAAAGACAATTTTCTCTGTTTCAAAAAATTGTCAAAACAATTATTATTTTGTGATCATACTACTAAGAAACTAATGGCCCAAAAATTGCTAGATGATTTCCGAACAAGGAAATTTATCTTTCACTCAGAGAAAAGTCCTTTTGTGACAAAAGAATGTTTCTTGATGTAATTGGAATTCCCTCTCAAAATTAAGGTTGAGAGGATTTTCATTTGTCTCAACAGAATTCCTTTTGCTGCAAAAATTATCTTTATGCGACTAACTTCACCTAATCTTGCAGCACAAATAATTTTATTTGTGTAAAAAATATATTCACGTGGTTCAAAACAAAACAGGCAAGAGGAAAATGCTTTTGTTTCAAAACAATTTTTTATCTGAGTGTTTTTTTTCAGAATAATTTGTTTGAAAATCTGAGATTTGGAAAAACCAATAGCATAATTCGATTCTGCTAACAATTCAATAATTTACTTAAAATTTCAAAAATAATATGTGAAACTGGCAACTAAATTATTAAGTTATATAAACAAATTTTTTTAAATTCCTTATCTATAAACAGAATGAAAAGGAAATGTATTTTTCCAATAGAAATTGAATAAACGATTAAAGTTTTCAGCCCCTGACTGGAAATTCTGCAGTAATTACGAGAGTAATAGCTGTGGGAGAGATTTCGTTTGTTGCAGTCGATTTCAACGTGTTATTTGACTCTCTCAAGTTCGCCCCTTTGTTCTCAAAATCAGTCGTTTTGAAGTACTCTCAGAAGTCAGTCGTTTATTTGAAAATAGGGAAAGAATTTTTAAAAGAAAAGTTTCAAAACATTTTAAAAGAAGTTTCAAAAATTTTCATTATTTTTCTATAAACTCTTTTTATGTGTGCAGATTTATTCAATAAAAGATCTTATAACCGCGTAACTAAAGTGAAACTTTTAATCTAAAAATATAAAAAAGAGTTATGGACTCGAATTTTAGAGGTCGGCCGGCAATCGGCAAACGGGAACATATCAACTCCTATCTAATAGAACGCTGCTTAAGGCTGGTGACCTTATCAGCATAAATCACCCACCTATTGAGACTCTCGGCTTCCTTTCTCATGTCCTTATCCCCCCGCCCCCCCTCCCCTGGTAACAGAAGTTTTGGTGGGACTGACGTTACAGATTGACTCCACCATGAGACAAATCACTGCTTAATTCGGACATGATTTCGACTCGCAAAACAAATCTCGCGCATACAGGTGATAGTTGGGAGTACAATCTAAACATGAATAATACAAACAATAAAGTAGCCTCGGAAAGGACTGAAACTCGGATTGACCAAAGGCATGCACACGGTAAACGTAAAGGTCGTGTTTCGGGCGATGAATGGAGACTGGGTGTTTGGAATGCTAGAGGAGTGAATGATCTTAAGATAAGAGAACTACGAGAAACTATGCACGTAAGGAAACTAGACATTCTTTGTGTACCTGAGACGAAGAAAAAGGGTCGCGAATTTATAAAAATAGAAAATGGGGTGCTGGAAGGCGGTTGTGAAATATGGTCAGGAGTAGATAGCGAATCACAGCGTAGTCAAGGGGTCGGTTTAATTATGAATGAAAAAGCAAGACAGCATCTCATAGAGCATAATTTTGTATCACCCAGATTGCTATGGGCTAGAATGAAGGTAGGAATCAGAAGATTATTTATCATAGCGTGCTACGCACCAGTTGATAGCGATTCGAGGGAAGTTAAGGACGCCTTCTGGGACACTTTAAATGATACAATAAGTACTTGCGACCAAGGAGAAAGAATAATTTTGTTAGGAGATATGAATGGATGGGTCGGCGTCCAACGTCAGGATACAGATACAGGACGGGTACTAGGTAATTTTGGGGATCCAACAAGAAAAAATTATAACGGGGAAAAATTAGTTAGCTTATGCTTAGAGAAGGACCTATTTATTACAAATACCTGGTTTCGACATAAAATGATCCATACTTACACCTGGTGTAAAGGAAATAACCGCAGTATAATTGACTTCGTTATTGCAGATGAAAGACTAAGAGAACTAGTTACAGATACAAGAGTCATGAGGGGGGCCGAATGCAATACTGATCATTACCTTTTAGTCTCCAGGATGAACTTAGGGCGGGGGTGGAGAAGAAAGAGAACCAAACAAACGAAACAAACGCGAATCAAGGTCGAAAATTTACAGAAACCGGAATTACGAATAGATTGTCAGAATAAGATAAACGAACGCATAGATAAGGCAATTTGGGAGTCGCTTGAAAGGAACAAAGATGTAGAAGGTGCGTGGGCTTTATTGCGGGATACCATTGTTGAAACTGCGATTGAAGTGTGTGGTATGGCGAGGGTAGGAAAAAAGTCTGGCGATGCGTGGTGGAACGATGAAATTGCGGCAGCCCAACAAGAAAAGAAAGAAGCGTACAAAAGAACGTTGAACATGACAGGTCTTAGCGATGAGGAGAGAAATAGACTCAAAAATGAGTACAGACACAAAAAGAGGAAAATTAAACGTCTAGTCAAAGAGAGTAAAGAGAAAACCAGAACAGAAGAAGAGAACAAAATGAAAAACTGCTTTGAAGGAATTATGAAACTATTATTTAAAGAGATGAAGGGAAGTAAAAGTACAGAGTTTTTTAGCATGAGAAACAGCAAAGGTGAAATGCTATATGATATAGACGGGATAGTAGACGCTTTAAAAGATTCTTTTAAAGAACTATTAGGAGGTGAAGATATAGGGCAACAAAACTACGACATTGAACATAATGCATTAGAAAACCCAATTGAAAAGTCAGTGTCACTGAGGTCAGAGATATAATTAACAACTTGAAAAACGGTAAGGCTGCTGGTTTAGACAGTATTAGCGCTGAAATGCTTAAATACGGTGGCGAGTACATACCTCACAGGTTGTGCGAATTGATAAATTTATGTTTCGAGACAGGAGAAGTCCCAGACGATTGGAGAAAGGCGATTATTGTACCAATATATAAAAAGGGAGATAAAAGCAACTGCAGTAATTACAGAGGTATCAGCCTACTAAGTACCGTAAGTAAAATATACTCAAAAATACTTATTCGTAGGGTAATGGAAATTACAGAAGAGAAGATATGGGAAGTCCAAAGTGGATTTATGCCAGGAAGATCATGTACAGATCAGATATTTAGCCTAAGACAGATCACAGAAAAAAGCTTGAGAGTAGGAAAGAAAGTTTTCTGTGCATTTATTGACCTAGAAAAAGCTTTCGACACGGTAAATAGAAGTAAACTTTGGGAAGTCCTTAAAGAGTATGGAGTGAATGGAGGGCTCCTACAAGCAATAAAAACAATATATACGGGTAGTAAAGCAAGTGTAAGGGTAAATGGGAAACTGAGTGACTGGTTCGATATTATGCAAGGCGTGAAACAAGGATGCGTTATGTCCTCGTGGCTATTTATCATATTCATGGATAAGTGTCTAAGAACTGCCCTCTTCAACGAAAAAGGTATAGATCTCGAAACCGTCAAAGTACGTGGGTTGGCTTTCGCAGATGACAAGATTGTTATGGCAGAATCAGTCGAAGACTTGCAAAGAATGTTGACTAAACTTAACACAAGCATGAAGAACATGGACCTCAAAATTAACGTGAATAAAACGAAAGTCATGGTTTTTGAGGGAAAAAGTGAGAAAACAATATGCAACATTATCCTAAATGATGTGAGATTAGAACAAGTTGACAAGTACGTATATCTAGGTAGTCTATTCACTAGCGACGGAAAAATAGATGGGGAATTAGATAGGCGCATAAATAAGGGTAAGCAGGTTATCGGTAGAGCAGGATCCATCCTCACGAATAAAAACATATCAAAAAAAGCTAAAATGGCCATACATAATTCCATATTCGTACCAACTGTACTATACGGTAGCGAGGCATGGACCTGTCAAGAAAAGGACAGGAGAAAAATCAACGCGATCGGCATGAAACCTCTGCGCATAATATGCGGAAAAACACTGATGGACAAAGTCCGAAACGAGATAATCCTCAAAGAATGTGGTACAGGAGACACGCTAGTTGACATATGGGAAAGAAATCAGTTAAGATGGTTCGGACATCTTGAAAGAATGAAAAATGAACGACTGACGAAGCAAGTATATAAAGGTAAAGTAAATAGCAGAATGCCCAGAGGTAGACCGCCGAAAGAATGGTTAGAATCTGTAAATGAGACATTGATCCGAAGAGACATAAGAAGTCATAGGAACAGAAGAGCTTGCATGAAGAAATGCATGGACGTAAAGGAAGCTAGAGTAGTATGCCAGGACAGAAATGTGTGGCGACAAATAGTTTATAAGCAGAGTGACAATAGAGTGAATGATGCCTGAAACAAAGACCTTGGATACTAATGGGCCCAAGTGGGGAACCATACATAACAATTTTGTGAGGCTCCTCACTTGGGATGATCGCTAGAGAGATTGATCAGCAACCTGGGTCGGAGCAGTGTTGCGGAGTGAACGTGTTATTTGAATAAATAACACGAAAACTCCAGATCAATCTAAAATATCTATACCATAACACATATACCTACATACCTATCTACCTTATACCATATAACGACCTACTTTACACTTATATACCTATCCCACTACTTTCCAACCGAGCAAGTCACGCCTACCCCGAAAGGGAAATGGCTTAATGGTATAATAATAATAATAATAATTGTGAATAAAATAAAAAATGTGACTACTGCACGATAAACAAGACGTTGAACTAGTACGAACGTCTGTTGTGGGCTTTTGGAGCAATGCAGATCGCGACGGTAAGCGCTCGGTGAGTGCATTCCCGCCCGCTGATACGGGTTGATACGGGAACTTTCGAAGTTCGTATAGGTCACGTTGAACAAAAACTACTGTTGTCTCACATAGATATTCAGTTTATCGCACTTACACAGGAGACAATTTTAAGTTTAAAAGTTTCCCCTAATTTTTGTTCTTGATCGTGGATTAACGAATTAATGTGTTTTTGGAAATATTTTTCATTCTTTTAACCAATATCAATATAATCCTTTATTATATAAGTCTAAATATCGCATCTGTGTACGAATCGACGATAAAAATGTTAGAAGATTTACCCTTAAACTAACATGAAGCGTGTTAAAGTAAAAAACCGCACGTCAGAGAATCAATATTTAAATACATTCAAGTCCGAAAAATTTAATCATTTTCAATTCTAAGTCCTAAAAATGGAACTATTAAAAAAAAACATGTGAAATTACATCATGTTCTATTATACACATTATATATTGAAGAATCTTCAATTGCAAATATTAAAAATTGTAGAACTTTGAATTCTAAATCTTAAAAATTGATGCTAGAGGAATTCCACGGACCTTCGCGGACATGGCATGAAATTACATGTCACATGACATGGAATGTCATGAAATGACATATCACATGGTATGTAACATGAAGCATGACATGACATGAGATGACATAACATGACATGACGCATGGCATGACATGACATGCCACATGACATGACACATGACATGATACATAAAATGACACATGACATGTCATATTATGTCATGTGTCATGGCATGTATCATATGACACTGGGTCCAAAAACGCCAGGTTTCGAAATAGTAGAGACCAAATGAAATTACATGTCACATGACATGGAATGTCATAAAATGACACATCACATGACATATAACATGACATGACATGATACATGAGATGTCATAAAACGACATGACGCATGGCATGACATGCCACATGGCATAAAACATGAAATTACACATTACACGACATGACATGACATGAAACGACATAGCGTGACATGAATTGCAATGACATTACATCACATGACATGAAATGTCATGTCATTTCATGTCTCATGTGCTATGTCATGTCATGTGCCATATGCCATGTGACATTTCATGTCATGTGCCATACGTGATGTCATATCATGACATGTGTCATGTCATATCATGACATGTGTCATGTCATGTATCATATGACATGTCATGTCATGTGGTATATATCGTGTCATGTCATGTATCATGTGTCATGTGTGACATGACACATGGCATGGCATGATACATGACATGGCACATAACACGACATAACATTAAATGTCATTTCATGTGTCATTTGTTATGGCATGTCATGTCATGTCTCACATGTCATGTGTCATGTCATGTCTTATATCATGTGTCATGTCATGCCATGTTATCTCACGTGTCATTTGTCATGGTATGTGTCGTGTCATGTAATTTCATGTGTCATGTCATGTATCATGTCATGTGTCATGTCATGTGGCATGTCATGTGTCATGTCATGTGTCATGCCATGTCATGTGATATTTTTACGGAATGCCATGTGATGTGGCATGTCATTTCATGCCATGTCCTCGAGGTTTCGTGAAACTCATCTCGCGTCCATGAAAAGTGACACTTGGTCCCACCTATCTCGAAACCTGGCGTTTTTTGGACCCAGTATCCAAGGACATTATTTGATCAGGATATTATAAACTACATTATATCAGAATTTCAGCCAATTTGACCGGGACCATATTTTCCATAGATGTGTGCGGGGTCCTTTTACAAGTTGAAGAATTTCAAATTGCAAATCGCTAAAATTGTTATTCTTAAAAATTTAACTATTCCCCAAAAAAGTTCAATGTCACCTACCTTAAAAATATAAATCATGATTCATTAAAATTGTGAAACTTTGAATTGTAAATCTTTAAAATTGAAAACTTAAAGAGTTATCAGATGAAAAAATTTACAATAAAAATTATGCAAGTATTAATTTTTACAATTAAAAATTCTGTAATTTTTTCAAATATTGGTTCGACCGAGTCCATTTTGAATAAGGCAGGCACTTGAAGTCGCAGAATCTCTCGGGGTCAAAATATTTTGTTTTTCAGAGGAAATGAGGCAATACGTATTTTTGCGATTCATGAAAAAAAATTGTTACGAAGTTATGCGTATTTGAATATTTTGGTTGGTTCTTCAAAAAAAAATCCCAATTTTTTCTTTACACTTATATATTTTTTGACTTATAGAGATACTTAAGATTTATTTCCAGATTCTGGTAGATCTTATCTCCTTATTTCAAAATGCATAAGAAAATTAAGAAAATGTTTGAAATTAACAAAATGACAGCGGTTTTTCTGAAAATATTAAAAGTCGATTTTCTCAAAAAGCCCACACTTATATTTTCTCATATTTTTTTTTTTCAATTTGTACTATCATAAGGAAAATATCCTGTGAGTTTTATGCGGGCTGAATAACTTTTTTGGCCAGACCATTTTTTTTCATAAAATCGAATTTTCACATTTTTCTTGCAAACAACAACAGATAAAAAAAATATGTAGAAAATGAATAGCACAGTTAAAAAAGTTCTAGAAAAAGTTCCTTTTCTCATTCATGATTTCTTGTACCATTTCCGAGAAAAATAAAAAACTTCAATATTTCTTTCGGAAACTACAGTTGCAGCAGAGCAGCCAATTATTCCAAGAATACACATCTGTTATTAACTACATTATAAATGTCTTTTCTGTACGCAGTTTTAAAATTAGGACACACTTGTCGTTTGGCATTCAAATTTATTCTTCGAGTCTTACCTATTATTGTGAATCTAAATCCATCATATGGGCATTTTCTGTAAAAGGGGGCAAACTTCACCTTTTTATTTCTTTAAAATATTTTTCACAAATTTTTATTCCTATAAAAAAGATATTCTATAAGTTTCATACGGGCTGAATCAGTTTTGTGGTCAAGAGAATTTTTGTTCTTTACGGAAATATAATTTTTTTTATTTTCCTCGGAAATGGTACTAGATATCATAAATATATAACGGAACTTTTTGTAGAACCTGCCTAACTGTGCCAATTATTTTCTTCACATTTTTTTTTTGTATTTGTTGTTGTTTGCGAGAAAATGCGATTTTATGAAAAAAATTCTTCTGGCCACAAAAGTTATTTAGCCTGCATAAAACTCACAAGATATTTTCCTTATGATAGTACAAATTTAAAAAAAAATCAAATACGCATAACTTCGTAAACATTTTTTTTTCACAAATCGCAAAAATACGTATTGCCTCATTTC
The DNA here is from genome assembly GCA_932178445.1 of Andricus quercusramuli. NCBI lineage: Eukaryota > Metazoa > Arthropoda > Insecta > Hymenoptera > Cynipidae > Andricus > Andricus quercusramuli. Next base: position 48,992 of record CAKNXH010063596.1, on the reverse strand, counting down.
CTCTGAAAAACAACATATTTTGTCCCGAAGACATTCTGTGCCTTCAAGTGTAGAACCTGCCTGATTTGAAATGGATTAGGTCGTTTGACATTTCTTTAATTTGGAAGATTCAGAATTGAGGATTATTGACGTTTGACCGAATTTAAGAATTCTTCTTCGTCCATCTCTGGAATAACAAAAAATTGCAGTTTTAGTTCTTAAGAATAAATATTTCTGAACTCTTATCTGAAATAAAAAATCCGGAATTCCCTCATTTTTAATAAAATCAGACTGTCGATAAGCCTCAAACAAAATTTTTTGTGAAAATTTAAAACGGATTTTTAAAATATTACCACTTTCATCATTTTCAACTTTTATTTTATTGTTTATGTTTATCGACAGTGTCATTTGTGCGAAATCAGCGCTACCATTATGTAAAATGGCGTTGCGCAAGTGTGAAGGCGTAAGGAAACGCCTAAATGAAGTAGGAATAATTATGCACTCCAACGCGATTTTGATTATTTTACTAGCTTAAGTGAGAGAATATCATTGTTCGACACAAAAAGTGAATGAATTATACTAATTTGATTCTTCATCGAGAAAATAAAGTGCCATAACGTGATGAGAGCGATGATGGTCTCTTCCCAAATCAACAATTTGTGACTGTGAATTAATTTTTCTCAAGACGAATATATCATAAAAGTTTTAAAAAGGTTGCAAAGCTACTTATTTTTTTCAAAAATTCACAAAAAATACGTCATTTTAAGCGTCCTAAATCAGATTCGTAATTATTCCATTTTTTTCAATATATTAATACTTAATTCTTATTTGCAATGTGATTATAAAGCTTCCAGCATATCGTGAGAAATAAATCGTTTCATGTTCCATTCCAGTTCCGATTACTCGGCATGATCGATTATCGAAATTTACGAGACAATATGAATAATAAATATAAAGTTAAGTCTCACAACTATAATCGATGTTTGTCCGGAGTTACACTTATTTTGTAAATAATATTAAATTAAATAAATTTATGATCGATGTCGTTAATTTAAAACAGCTGCGATAAGAATACCGGTCGCACAAAATTCTCACTCGTTCTTCAACCAATCGCGTGACCCATTTACGTCTCGATTCCTCGCCATGGTGATTACCTTCTTGCGATAAACTGTAATTGCAAATTATTGGCTACATATTAATTCCGACGAAATTAGCACTTGTGAAGTATAAAATCAAGGAAATTTTTTCTTATTAAGAAGAGTTAAGTGGGTCATTTTTTGTCTGATCGTGTAGATATAAAATATAAAGATAAATTGCAGAATACTTGAAATTTATGAACTATATCATATAAGAGATATAAAAAGTTGTTAAATTTAGACAAATATAATAACACATCAAGAATTTTTTCAAATCGCACTTCTCTGACTTGAAACGAAAGAGTTACTAAACGTAAAATTATGAATTAAAAATTATCGTTCACGCTTATAATACACATGCATATTAAAGAACCCGATTATCCGACAACGTAAAATGAACCCAGTCAGTTCTTATTACAACGACCTCCAAATGTTTTACATAGGCATTGTAAATATTAATTGAAATAATAGATAAAAAGGATTCATATTTTGATTTTTAAATCCAAATCAGGAATAAACGCAATTGGATGATTATTCACGAAAATAGGGGAATAATAGGGGAATGAATTCGTTTAACTGAAATTAATGTATAGATACCATATAGAAACTTCCGCATTAGTAAAAAATTGTCAACAGAATGGTTTAATTTCCATCTAAATGATGGAACTTCATTGAAAAAAATTAATTTATAACAAAGAAGTTCAACTTTTAACCAATTGTTTGAATTTTTAATGAGAAAAGTTCATTCTTAACGACAAAATGTTCACCAAAATAGTTAAATCTACAACCAATCAGTAGAATTTCAACCAAAAATGATGAATTCTGAAACAAAATTCAATAGGATACTTTTCAGTTAGAATCAATTAACTTTTAACTAAAAATAGTTTGATTTTCTCATTGGGTTCTATTAATTCAGTTCGCATCTAAACAAATAAATATAATAATGATTCATTTTTCTTGATCAGGCCCCCCCCCCCCCCTCCACATAAAAAAAAAATCAAAAACCTTGTTAAGCTCTCCCGCCTGAGAGTGTAACGTAGTTTTTTAAACGGCTCTTATAGTAATCGATGATATTAAAATATATTGATTACTGCAGCTATTTGATCATTTTTTATATTATGCAAATTAATTGCAGAAAATTATATTACACTGGAAAAAATTCAAATAAATTATTTTCATCCATAAGATACGATTCTATTTTCTTTGACTGACTGTCAACTGGTGTAGTAATTGTCGAGAGATAAGAACCTTTTTTTGTGGCCCAAACCAGATTAATTTATTAAGTATGGGAGTAATTATGATCTCATATGTAGCCGGTCTGATAACCTTTGGCATGATCAGAATTATAAGCTTCCATTTGATTCTTCTCTTTAGAAAAGTGTTAAAACTTTTGTTTAGTCTCACACGACTCAGAAATCAGTGTCATTAATTATACGTGCGAGAATACATATATTCAACCTTCAGTGAAAGCTTCGCCTTAAGAAAGTTTTATATCTATACGATGCACAGCTAGTAATTGCACTGATGTGATTGTATAAATATGAGTTAATTAAAGCACGCGATACTATATTACCATACAAGTTACAAGTTTAATGTCTCATGAATCATACAAATTATCAATGTTTATAAAGCCTCCCTTACATTGTTTATGTATATCAACGAGTGAGTTCATATCGTTATACGCATCCTCATAATGGAAAACGACTACGCTAATAGATAACTTAATACATTGTTTCGAATGAAGGTCTTTTATGCAAATATATCTAATTTGATCATGACTTATTTGTTTCAAGTTGTATATATTTAATTTTCAGATTGTATTGAAAGGTATAGGGAAATTACGTATTAATTTATTAATAACAGATATTCAGAGGTAGAAATATTACCAAACTGTTGCTTTCATTCAAAAATTTTATTCAGTTACATATTTCAGCTCATTATTCGTCATTCTATTCTAAAGAATTTAGAAACAAACTAGATTTCTAATCATACAATATGCTGTTTTGATTTATGAACAGAATAATTATAATCTACTTAGAACTTGGCAGATTCTGAAACGATTTGAAATGAATGAATCAATCTTTATTAGAGTGTTATTTTTTGATTAACTTCCAACAAAAAATAGTTTAATTTTCTTATTGGGTTCTATTAAATTAACGTAATGTTGACAGCAATGATTACACTTGATTAAGGTAAATGCACCTATTAGCGTCCGTGTAAGGGTCACGGCAGAATTTAAGACGAATAAACAAGTGTAATCCATTCCGAGTCGCTAAAAAAACTATTACTGATCTAAGGAAATAGATTATTTGATAGGAAAAAATTTTTGTTTGGACAATTTGCTACAAATTGCACCGGAAAATTCTAAAATCACGCAAAGATATCATTGTACGTCGTTGCGACTGCCTGATTCATTTTTGGCTGTATTTGCATCCGCGCGGGTTGCCCCTATTTGCGACCGGACGCAAACTGGTACTTGTACCTTTTAGCGTCCACGTGATAATGAATCGTTCGGTCGCAAATAGGGACAGAATTTGTGGAACCCTATTTGCGTCCGCTCTTCAAAGGTTATGATAGACTTGAATTATTTCGATAAAACTTACGTCACTTTATAGGATGTACCGCAGAAAAAAAAGAGCATTTTGGAAGAGAAATATTCTTCACATCACTTACGACAATTTTTAGCATAAATACACTCACAGTTCAATTATTTCGAATATTTCAAACATACGGACGCACGCATGTACATAAAAATGTTGTTGCACTAGTTAGCGACTATTGTGTGAAATAAATAATTCACTGACCATTCTTGTGATGGAATCAGATTTCTGAATAGCCTGTCGATCTGGATTGCACACGACACTTGACTTACCTGATAATTATTTCTCCGGATCCGCTAAAATGACAAAATTGACAGTCCGTTTCACAATCCTCTCTACCAAAAATTTGCTCTCTGCGCACTGGTAAACACAAGTGTCCACTTACGGGACATGAAAAATGAAATTCGTGTTATATTTCTAAAGTTCGATAAAACGCATATTTGAGTGAAAGCGCATGTAGAGTATTTTCAATAGAATAAATTAAATACTCTTCATGAATCAATGAGTATAAAAATTGATTGAATTTACTCTCTTGTACGTATTTCGGGGATGCCTCCGGTTATTTTAAGCCAAAAAAGAAAAAAATCGTACTACGCGTTTTTGAGAAAAAAGAGTTTCTTATTTTTAGCTATTAACAATCTTATTTTTTCCGGAAACGACGCAAACTATGAATAGGAACCGATAATTCAAAATTATTTCCTCTCCTAAAATCTGTGAAATTATGCCCTTACCAGATATTTATCCTGTATAATTAAACAAAGTCTTCCCAAGAGATAGACAAAATCAATAAGAATGAAATGAAATAGCCTTTATTTTAGAGAACATTGACATATTATTTTCAAAAACGCCTGGTTTTAGTTTATTGAATATGTCAAGAACATGTACCATGAAATTATTGAGGCTCTTGAGCTTAAAAGTGGAGAAAAATTGAGTTTTAGCTATAAAATTGAAGAAATATAATTTTTGAAGATTCAAAATCTGATTTTTCTCGAAAACTAAGCAAAATATGAATAGCAATTCATTGTTCAATATTGTTCCCTCTTCTGAAATCTATTGAAATTTCCCCTTACGAGATGCTTATCTTGTGTATTTTAACAATAACTTTCAAAAAAAGATAGTTGAAATCAATAAAAATCGACTAAAATAGCATTAAGTTTAGAGATTTTCACTATTTTATTGTTTAAAAAAGTCGGTTTTTAATTCACTGACTATGTGGAGAACATGTTCCATGAAATTATTGAGGTTCCTGAGCTTCAAAGTGAAGAAAAATTGGTTTCTATCCCCAAAATTAACGAAATGTAATTTTTAATCATACAAAATCTCACTTTTCTTGAAATCGAAGCAAAGCTTGAATAGCAATTCATAGTTCAAAATTGTTCCCCTTCCTGAATCTATGAAAATGTACCCTCAGCAGATAATCTTGTCTATTTTAACCGAAATTTTCAAACGAAATATCACAAATATATTATAACAAAATTCATTCGATTTTTTAAAATAAGTTTTTGTTAAGATACAGAAGATAAAAATCTGCTGAAGGTACATTTCCATGAATTTAAGGAAGGGGGACAATTTTGCACAATGAATTGCTATTCATATTTTGCTTAGTTTCCGAGGAAACTCAGATTCTCAGTCGTGAAAAATTATATTCCTTCAATTTTAGAGATTAAAACCAATGTTTCTTTACGTTGAAGCTCAGGAACCTTAATAATCTCATGGAACATTTTCTTTACACAGTAAATGAACTAAAAATGGACGTTTTTAAAAATAATGTGTTGAAGTTCTTCAACCAAAATGCTATTTTAATTGATTTTTATTTCTTTTGTCTATCCTTTTCGAAAAAATTTCTAATTATGCTATGTAGATAAACATCTGGTAAGGGTATAATTTTATAGATTCTAGGAGGGGAAACAATTTTAAACTATGAACTGCTATTAATATTTTGCGTCGTTTTCGAGAATAATGAGATTTTTAATACCTAAAAATGAAAAAAGCTTTTCTCTCAAAAACGTGTAATACGATTTGTTTCTTTTTGGCTGGATATAACCAGGGGCATCCCCGAAACACTTACAAGTGACAAACTGAATGTGCAAGTACTTTTGGGTTGAACGTAATATATGTGTGCGTGTCGGAGATGTTCTAAACTACGGAAACTGACTGACTGAGAACACGTCAATATAGTGTGTGCATTAAATTACGTTTGAAATTTCAAATTATTATTGATTTTCGAAAATAGTTCCAAATTTGAGGTTATTCAGTAATTTACTTTTCAATAATTTCTAGTTCTTACATCTATTATTTACTTTTCTCAAAATGAAATTACTTAAACACAATGAGATAATCCAAAACATATTTGAAGTTATTGGTTATGTACAAGACAATATCAAATTTCATGTAAAGGTCATATATTTACTCATTAAGTTTTTAAATGATATTAATAAACTTTTACTGAACTTGAGAAAGAAATGGACAGTTTTGTCAGTGAAACATTCTCTTATGTTTGAAAAAAGGTCGGCATAAAAAAACCTTGAAATAGAAAAAGGAATTTATTGACAGTGACTAGTATTATAAAATTGTTCGTAAGACAGTTCTGAATTTATTATAAAGAAAGAAATATGAATCGATTAATGATTTGCTTGATCTTTTATGTTCATAGATTTCAATCAATTGTTTGAATAAATTTGAATAGAAATAAACAAATATATAAAATAAATTTGAAATGTGAACCGGAAAAAGGGTGAGTCCGGACACACACTGCCTCTTTTCCAGGTGAAAAAATTACCACTAATTGCTATTTTTGGCAAGCTGATGGTTGATTCATATCTAATTGACTTTGAGCATATAATTATCGAATATTTTCATGAAAATGATCGTAATCAGCACTTCAAAATACGTTAGAATATGTGGTTTAAACCCCGACACCTTTGATCAAATCAAGATTCTTTGATCCTTCCAGATGGTCAAACGCCCAATAAGATTCCCCCGGAACCGAACGTGACCAGAACAACAGCAAAGAAGCTAAGGGTTTGCTCCGGTGCAGCGGCGACGTCAACCCCAAGAATCAGGAAAGAAGAGTGAAACTTGCACTCAATCGCACAAAAAAGTAGAAGAGCCTCAGCTGACGCCTTGATTTTGACGACAAGGGTGTTTGGCTGCACCTTGATCTAAAGATTCTTGAGGATCTTGAGCTAAAGTCAACCTCACGAAGAATGCAAAGAGGGTCACAGGGTTGCGGATTAAGCCAACATGCCGCAGTGCTACCTCTACCCTACAACGAGAGGAGAGTCCTGGACTAACCATCTGATGATGACGATGAGCTGCTTGACGTTTAGAGACGCTGCCTCGTCGAGGGTGCATCTTGCTTGGTTCGGAGAGTTAAGAAGGACCAGGTTAGCACAAACAGTAAAGCGCTAAAACACGACTTGACAAGCCCATAGATAGGCAGTAATCCCTACTGCTATTTTACTGTTGCATTAGAAAGACTATTTTCCAAAAGGTTTTATTTTAAACAATTTACTCCAAAATTTGGGAAAGTCACCATAATAAACAATTACCAAACAGTTTTGTAATATAATAGAATATAGGTCGAGTACTGTCTTGCGGAAAAATATGAAGAATTTTAATTTTTTCTTTCCGCATGTTTTGCCGGATTTTAATGTTCTCTCCCGACAAATCTCATAGTCAACTCGTGCTTGAATTCTAAAGAATTTCAAAAAATTCAAGATTAATTCCAACAATTTTGATAATTCGTCTCCGGCGAATCATAGCAATATAAATTGAAAGGTTGATTTTTGTGAGTGACATACGCGCGTTATCTGGCGCTATATATTTCATTTTTATATGTGTACAACCCCCGGCGCCTTATTATCTTTCTGCGGAAACTTCGAAAGGGCGACGAATGTCAAATTATGAAGAATTTATGATTAATTTCGAAGAATTCAAGGTTGATTCCCAAAAGGTTAGAAATTCTATTAAGTTCGCATCCTAATTATGTCTACGAGAGTACTTTTTCGCCTACTTCGGTGCTTCGGTACTTCTTCTACAAGAAAGGGTTTTCGGAGTTGACCCGAAGAAAAATGCGACAATCCCTTTTTGCTCTCCTGCATATATTCTTGCGTTTCCTATTGGCGATTCCAGGTAAGATACTCCTCTCCCCAGAAGAGAAAAAAGTGCCGCAAAAGAAAATTAGAATGCAGCAAAATATGCTGTAAGAGAATGCACAACGTAGAATGCAAATTATTAAATAGAGAACAATCATGAAAAAAGTTATTTTTCCTATTAGTACATTGGTCGGAATTAAAGCGGAATGTAATGGGTTCCACCCATACGCGTTAATGTATTGAGCGGCTAGAATAACACAAGATCACAACCCCAAAGAAATAAAACTGCTCACTGCGGTACGCATTACGTATTGTACTCTCTAAGTTTATACGGCGAGGGGGTAGCTGCAGTGGATCCTATTCAATGTGTCTATATATCTACTTATACATGTATACATATATTCACACAAATAAACTTACTATTGTAGACGATCTTCCCCTGCAGTTAACTCAAATTGTATTATGGGAGGGCTGGTTGCGTTGTCGGAGCCGATTTCGGGGTGGGCGTTTTGTATATCCAGAATGGAGGATCACCACCACTCTACGAATATACCATCATGCACATATGTATAATACCGGCTCGTCTGTAATCCAGTATGTATTCCTACATAATGCCAGGATCACCCGCGGATCGCGACTATTTGTTTAATGGGGGTTATTGTGTTAGGCAGATATTGGGGTAACTCTACGAATTGAAACCAAATGACACGTGACGCCCTCGCATGCTTCCCATTATATCACTGAGTCTTCCATAAGTGGACTTTATTCGAGGGTAAGTTTAACTGACGGAAAATTGAACGGCAATTTTAATAATCATCACTGGAAATGAGTAAGAATATTCTGATCCAATTAATCATCATGGCTACACGCATGCACTTTAAACACGCCAATAATAAAGATATGTGTAAACTTAATGATCTTACACAAATAAATTCTATTATATTCAGTTTTTCACTTATTTATAGCCATGTAAGGGTAAAATTATGAGAAAAAGTTTTTGTTGTCCGACGATTTCAGGACAAATTATACAAATTAGTGTCACTTCTGTTACAGGTAGAATGATTGAACATAAAAAATCAAACAAATATAGTCATATATTTCAATCATTTCGTGTACGATGAGGAGGAAAATAGACTTAAAAATGATGACAGAGACGAAAACAGTAGGGTGAAAATACTAGTTAAAGGTAGTGAAGATAAAATCAAAGCGGAAGAAGAGATGAAAATGCTAATCGATTTTGAAAGAAGCAAGAAACTGTTTTGGAGATTGGCGTTGATCATTATGTAAGGGAGTGGGGATGTAATAAGAGAACATTGCCGGGCAATTATTTTGTATGATGTTCGATCTAATCTGACAAAGGGGGTTAGGTTGGTGTCCGGCGCCAATTTTTTTGTTACTTTACAGGTGAAAAGAGGATCGCAGACTATGAAAATATAAATCAAATTTTTGGACAACGTTCACATTTAGGGGTTGAAATCACCCCTTGTATATTTTTGAGTCTTTTAGTGTTTTAAGAGGTAACATTGTTTTTTATTTATTCTTTCTACAGCAAATTGTTCTAATTGATGCTGTATTACAATATTAGCGTGAGTTGTAAAAACACTTACCACATTTTATTTAGAATCATCAGTGTTATTCGAAATAACCCCTAAATTAGGTGACATCCGCCTCTTTAATATTATCAATGAATAAGGAATATATTTATTAATATAACATTTCTGTAAGTAATGGATTAAAATATTTGGTTTGGACAATCAATAATAATATAACTGATTTTTTGTTAACGATGGCACTTGATCTTATATTAATTACCCTTATCATTCAAAAACCACCCCTAAAAAAGTGTATGTTTTTCTTAGCAGGCAATTTTAATGATGATACATATAACAGAACTATTTAAAGAATTTTAATTTAGGTTCAGGCATGTGCATATGTCCGTTGAAAATAATTGCACACACATACACTAACCGTTACACATATCGTCCCTCTAACCCTATATTGCTCGAGGCCTTCGACTTACAATATATCTTCTACGAAATGTAAAGTGAATGTGTGATATGATAAGTGTGTTTTTATTTCACCATTTATAAGAATACGCAAAGAATTATAATCTAATTTAAATTCTGATTCCTATCTAAAATGTTTTGAAATAATGGAAGATTAGTTGAAAAGAAACAATACAGCATGCACATATTATTACTGCGACATCACCGCAAGTATCACAAGAAGGTTCCATATCTTTGTTGAAACAAAAGTCTACAGGGTTATCAAAATATGGAGGTCTACTTTCTGTATATCCGCTTCCATACCAAGAATTTCGGATACGTCAATAAATCTAGGTGAAAACAATTGATTATGTGTGAGGGATTGCACAGAAAAAACTTAGGGTAAATAGTGTTGCAGGTAACTTCGTATTTTTACCTGTTCGCATTGGTAAAACACAAATATTACCCTTGATGGGCAGAAACTGTCTTATGTTCTCATAAAAGTTGTCACCACCGTCTTGAAAATTGGTAGCCACTAGCTTTGATCGCTGAAGTGAAGTTAGCTGATTGTTGGTGTAACAGGCAAATCGGATGAGTGCGGCTTCATAAAGGCTGATTTGCCGAATCGTTAGAGCTGTCAAAAGTTCCTCACAAGCGTGGATAAAAGCAGAAAAATACCGAGAAGTCAGGGGACATTTACCCACATGGGGTTATTTTTGTTGCAGGTAATCTTTACCCCGAAATCCGGGTAAAGTTTACACTTAGTTTTTTCTTTGTGTAATTTCATACTGTTATTCCTAATATGCAAGTTAATATCAGACCTCAAAAGATTAGCTGTGCCAGAGATTTTTCGTCCAAAATTCTTCTAAATCCGAAAGCCAAACACATCCATGCCTGAATTCTCCCAGTTGTGCATTTTAAATGGTTTTTAGTAAATGGGTTTTACCTTCTTTTAATATAATCTGATAATAACACAAAATTGTCTTCTACGTTAGGGAAAAATACATCTTGATGCCACATTTTATAAATGAAATGGAATAAATATTGTTTGCCTTAAGAGTCCTTCTTTTACTCTTGGTCCAAATTATCGAGATGGTTCTTTTGAAGCTACAAATAGGGGTAAAAGTAATCCTCCGTCGGCAGATATGATTGGCTGAATTGTATAGCTATGCGTGGGGGAGAAAAGCGATTGAACAACATTTTTCACAGTTTTTGTTCCTTGAAAGATCAAAATTCTTCCACTTTTTAATTCCAATTCGAAGCAACTTCGATCGGAATTGAAAATATTGCTTTTCTTATACCTCAGAATTTCTGATTTTACATTTTTTTAAACATCGCATTCTTGTTATATATCTCTAGTTTCATGTAAAGATGACATAGGTATAAATTTTGTGATTTTTCGCGAAACGACGTTATGCAGTTTCTTGAATTTCCATATCCACCAAAGTGTTGCTTTAAACCATGGCATGTCCAATGCACGCTTCTTCTTTAAAGCTCATCTTCGAAGATCTATAGCTTGAACTGTCATATTCGATTCAATAGCCTCCTTCAAATTTTCGAAAGTGTATTTTGCAACGTTGTATAATTTATCTTCTCGGTCACCACAACTTTTGCCTTGTTCTTGGCATCTTCTCAATTGTCGCTCTAAAGGAAGCTTCTTGAACCATTGATGAACGGATGTAAAAGATAAATGCTTTTTCTTTTAAGAATTCCAATAGTCAACAGCTTCTTCTTTATAGTCGAAACTGACTTTTTCCTCTTGATATAAACAACTAGGTACTTGACCACAGTCGTTTTCTTCTTGTTGTTATTCATGTTTAATCGGTTGTATGTCAATTTGACTATCCTCATCACCAAATTGTAAGTCAAATAAATTTTCAATACTAAATGACAACTCCTTTCTTAAACATTAATAAATGAAATCTTGTAGATGTACCTCCTCAGTTGTTATTTCTGAAGGCTGAATGCTGAGTTTCTCCGCATTGAACGTGACTGTCAAAGACGATATTATGTTCAACGGATTGATTATCATTTTATGTAGTGACACTTTACACGATAGAAACGCAAGTAAATTTGTAACTGAACAAATGTTCTTTTCTTTCGGTTTATATACAATTATACATGCCTGATAATGGTTCATATACATACCTGATAATTTTATATATGCGCAGTTATTATTAGGAATGCCAAAATGATAATCTCTTTATCATATCATACACTCAACCTGTGAAATACAATACTTTGTTTGTTCTTTTTATTCATTTTTGATACATTTATTTTTTATATCGTAGAAGATATATTGTAAGTCGAAAGCCTCGAGCAATTTTCAACGGAAATATGTACGTGCCTAAACCTAAATAAAAATTCTCTAAACAGTTTTGTTATACATATGTATCATCATTAAAATTGCCTGCTTGACAAAACATGAAAAGTTTTTCAGAGGTGGTTTTTACATAAAAGGGGTTCATCATTATAAAAGCAAGTGCCATCGTTAACAAAAAATCAGTTACATCATTATTGATTGTCCAAACTAAATATTTTAATCCACTACTTACAGAAATTTTATATTAATAAATATATTTCTTATTCATTGATAATATTAAAGGGGTGGAGGACACCTAATTGAAGGGTTATTCCGAATAACACTGATGATTCCTAACAGAATTTAATAACAAAACAAGATGTTTGCACTAACAAAGTCAAATATTAAACTATATGTCATATGGCGAAGCATTTTAGTGAGTGTTTTTGCAACTCATGCTGATATTGTAATACAGCATCAATTAGAACAATTTTGTGTAAAAACAATACATGAAAAACAATGATACCTCTTAAAACACCAAGACTCAAAAATATAGAAGGGGTGATTTCAGCTTGCTTTTGGTACTGAAGCACCATCAAAAAGAACAATTTATCGCTGTTGAATAAATTAAAATATTGACGCACTAGTCTCAGTGACCAGTAAATGTTTGAGATGGATTGACAGTCATTCACAGTAAAAAGGAAATCTTAATGTTCGCAGATATATCGACGGAGTTTAAGGTGTGATCAAAAGAAGAACGTGATCAAAGTAAATCAGCGTCAGTCGGAAAACCTAATGTCAACTCGCTTTGCGAAGGAAACGTCCGTCATGTTTTGTTCGTAAAGTCAGATATATAATGCGGAGATTCAGTGAACTTTCGACGGACGGTCTGTCGATCGAGATGACTTTACGCCTGGAGTACACAAACAAAATTCGAGGTACGTGCAGCGCTATAACGGAAACATGATCGGAGTAGAAAATAACGTTCTGCAATTACCAAATTATCAATTCAGGCGATAAATGGTCTATATCATTTTTGCTGGAAGAGTTCTACAGTGAACCCTTGTTCACCCTCGGATTGTCACATGCAGAAACTTTGTGGTCTGTCCGCCAAGACAGACTGACTTTATATTCACCTCAATATCATAAATTAAGTAACTTAATGAATTTAAGTTCATCCTGAAAGTAATTTCGATAGAATTTCGAGATTTTTTTCTACTGTGTTCGTGGGCATTGGTATAAACACAACTGATTCGATTCTGCATGATAATTTGTCTGTGAAAAAATTGTGTGCATGTTGGATCCCTTACAATTTATCGGACAATCAAAAAAAGGCTTAGGTCAAGTAATGCAAGAAAACAATGAAACGATTCGAATCAGGTTCATTAAGTCTCGTGCATAACATCATAAGTGGTGATGAATCATGAATATATGCATACGATCCCGAGAAAGAAATCAATCGGTTTTATGTGTCTTTCAAAATTAGGCAAAACCAACAAGAGTTGTTCGTTCTCGCAGTTTTTTAAAAAAGTAGATTGATTCGTTCGTATCTGAAGCTAGTCTTGTAGCAAGGGTGGCTCTTAAAGATCGCCGTACTGTTAATGCTGATCAGTATACAACCATTTATTTGCCTCATGTACTCGTAAATGCAAACCCATATGAAAATTGAATTTTTGAGAGAGGAAAACGTCGAATTTTGGGTCCATTCAGCGTACAGCTCAGATTTATCGCGAGATGACTTTTTCACGTCCCCGATTATCAAAGATAAAATGCGCGCTCAACGAGTTTCATCGCCTAATGAAGCAGCTGAACTATTATTTTTTATTATTATTATTAGTTCAGGGTCGAGAACTTAGCAGCCCCTGACGCTTGGGTAATCCCGTTGCGTCCCCTTATTATCCTGAGCGTGACCCCGTAGCCCTCTCCATAAGGAGAGGACCGCAGCCACGCTATTGGCAATCACAGGGCAGTAACAAAGGATGTGAGTAGATGTCTCATTATCCTTTCCGCACAGACGACAGAGGGGACTTTCTGCAAGCCCTATCTTATGTCTGTGATATCCTAACTTCCCATGTCCTATGAATAGTTCTGTTAGGACTTTCATTTCATTCCTCCCGAGCTTGAGTATTTCCCTAGCTCGGTTGGAGTTAAGCTTTGAGCCCAAGAGTGTTTTGGCATGTCTCCAACCAGAGAACAAGTCCCACTCATTCTGATGTTCCTCAGTCAGCCAATTGTTGATTACTTCAGTGACTGACCTGCTGGAAATACCTAACACTGGCTCGGGTCCAGTAAAATTCCTTCCTGCTGCTAGCTTGGCTAGCCTATCCGAGATCTCATTGCCCTTGATACCACTGTGTCCAGGGATCCATAGCAGGGTGACTCGGTTTTCGGTCGCTAACGTATTTATTTCCTCAAAGCATTCCCATAATAACAGCGACATAGTCGTTATTCCATTCAAGGTCAATATAGCATCCCTGCTGTCAGAGCAGATACGAATGTTCCTCTTATTGCCGTGCTCCCTTGCCTTGTAGGTACACTGGAGCATGGACGTAATCTCAGATTGTAGAACTGTGGCGTAGGACCCCATCTCAATTGTGAAGCACATTCCATTCCTTCTACGATATACGCCGGCTCCTGCATATTCCTCGTTCCTGTAGCCAACTGTAAACCAGGTGTCTCCATCACAGGGTAGGTATGCGTCGCCGTTAACACATTCCTCCTTCGTGGATAGGCTAACTCGATACTTCTTGTCGAAGAGGTGGCGAGTGACCATTTTGTCCCTGGGCATGTTCACGGTTGGCCTTCTCGCGATGTCGACTGGAATCTTCACTGCTGTCGAGATCCTTCTGTCATTCACCAAATTGAGCCTCCAGGCCGCCTTCATAGCCATGGCCTTGATGGTAAGATGGAGGGGCTCTAAGCCTGTTAGTGCCCACAGTGCCATCGTAGGTGTCAACTTCGAGGCTCCAGTGACGCCTCTCAAGATCAGTCCCCTGATCCTTTCCAGTCGAGACTTCACACTGGACAGCTCGACCCTGCTCCAGCAGACTACCGCCGCATAGGTTAACCTGGGTCGCAAGATCACTGTATAAATCCACATAAGTGTCTCCGGTTTCAAGCCCCAGCTTTTCCCTATGGCTCTCCTACAGAGCCATAGGGTCGCTACTAGCTTCTTGCACTTGTTTTCCAGGTGCTCATTCCATGACAGCTTCTTATCCAGAATTACTCCTAGATATTTGACTCGTTCTTTGATTTCGAGTTGTTGTCCTCTAAGTTTCAATGTACTCGTAGTTCCCCACTTGTACCTACTGTTAAAAACAACGGCATCTGTCTTACTAGGATTAACCGATAATCAAGTTTTATTGCACCATGAATCCACTATCATCAGTGCTTGCTGCATTACTCCGAAGAGCACATCCAGATGCTGACTGGGCACGATAACCAATATATATTCCACGTAGCCTATGACGTGAAGGCCCTGACTCGAGATTAGATGAAGTAAATCATCCACTACCAGGCACCACAGCAAGGGCGATAAAACTCCTCCCTGTGGGCATCCCGAGTCAATGGTTCCACTTAGAGCGACATCACCCTTAGTCGTGGTTAGATTCCTGTTGGCCAACATGTGGCACGTCTATTCCACGACTGCAGTGGACACACCATGTGAAATCATAGCCGCCCTGATCACCTCTCCAGAGGTGTTATTGAAGGCTCCTTCGATGTCCATAAAGGTTCCAACTGCAAGGCCTTTCTCCTTTAGTTGACCTTCAATTAGGTTCACTGCTCCGATTAGGGCCGTCTCCGTCGAGTGACCAGCCCTATAGGCGTGTTGCTCCTTGTGGAGCGGTGTGCTTGACAAGACCTCATCGCGGATATATTTATCCACAAGTCTTTCCACTGGTTTTAATAGGAAAGAAGTTAGGCTGATGAGCCGGAAATCCTTGGGTGAAGTCTAACCGATCCTACCTGCCTTCGGAATGAAGACTACTCTCGTACCCCTCCATGCCGTCAGGACATATCCCAACGTCAAACTAGCCCTGGCAAGTCTCACTAGCGGCCCTATGATGATCTCTCCAGTCCTCTTACAGACGGCTGGATATATACTATCCGGGGCAGGAGACTTGTAAAGACTGAAGGATTTCAGAAACCATCTGACCCTGGCAGGAGTGACAATCTCGTTGGCCAGCCATCGTTTGGGGCCCAGTTGAGCCAGACCAGATTTTGAGAAAGCAGCCTGTCCAGTCTAGCCACCTCAGCTCCCTTCTCGATGTCTGTGCAAAAGTTGGTCCAGCTCTCCTGCTTTGCCTTACGCATTGCACCTCTGTATTCGTCCCTCATCCTTGTGAATTACGTCCATAGTTCCATAGTTCCTTAACCTCTCTCTGGTTAGCCTGCGAAGCTCTTCAAGTTTCCCATTCCACCAGTATGTCTCCCCAGTCTTTCGGACTCTTGTAGGTCGACAATTAGTTTCGTAAGTAGCTTTGATGGCTTCCGTGAAAGTTTTGGCTGCCATGTTCAGGGTTTCCACGTCTCGAATTGACCCGGGAACCTCTGAGAGTGCACATCTTAGTTCCGTGGAAAACTGATCCCAGTGCGTTCTTTTTGGATTTCTGACCCATTTAGGGTCAGCGGGTACAACTGAATCCAACACGAACTCTATCTGTGAGTGATCTGAGAGGGACGGCTCATCTGAAGCCCTCCATTGCTTGATACCATCCCTAAAACTACTGGTGCAGAGAGTGATGTCAATGACTTCCTCGCTGACCGAGTTACGGAACGTCGCGTCGGGGTGTTCACCGTGTTAAGAATATCTAAATCAGTGGTGATTAGATATCCCCGTAGGTCATTACCTCTTGAATTGACGTTCGTGCTACCCCACAAAGTATGGTGGGAATTAGCATCGCACCCCAACAGAAGAGGAATACTTCTTACCTTGCAATATTCCACCAGTGTACGTACCTCCACTGGTGGATTGGTATCGCTGTAATGAGGAAAATAAGCTGATCCCAGAACAGTATGCACGCCCTTGGTTTGGCCGCCTTGGGGTCCATTAGGGGATTAGCCCCTAATGGTATCTCGAACTAACGATGGTTCTTGGATTAGCAAGATACCTGTATGTCCCTAGCCGGTAACCCTAAAGTTGACCTGTCCAAAGTGATAGAAGGGCCTGTTGTTGACGGCTGAAAGGGCCCTCGTTTGGGGCTCAGGAATATACACGACTGGAGATGCCTAGTGCCTCCTAGTATGTCCCCTTTCTGATGCTTTTCGTGCCTGACAATTCGCCAGGACGCTGTCTTCAGTGAGGGGTTGAATCCCTCCACCCGACGGAGCACCTCAAACCGGTCTTCCGGTTTGCCCGGGAACCACGCCGTAGCTCTCACCAGCTTTTGGAGCAACTCGACCCCACCCACCATAAGGGACGCACCTTCCCACGCCTCTGTCTCGACCACCGCTTTGAGTAGCCAAGCTTTAGCCGCTGGGTCGGCTGCCACAAATACAAAGACCCCTCCTCTGCAGAAGGAGGTCACAAATTTTGGCCATTGATCTGGGGATACTTTTCCAAGCGCCCTCCAGGTAACCTCCCTGAAGATCTCAAACTGCTCCACCGTGAGCAGTATGCCCGTGTAGTTGGTGTCAGCCACCACCACCGTCAGGGGGTTGGTCCTCTGAGCGGCCGTCATTCCAGCCCCCGACGACTCTTTGTTCGTCGGCTGCTGGGCCGCCTTGTGCGTCTTCACAGGCCCAACCACCCCTGGTGGAGTGCTCTCTGAGCCTCTACCTCTCTTCTGGGCCTGAGTGCTGGATGCCAGCCCCTTAGCTGCCGAAGCTCCAGCTCCCGCAGCTGCTTTCCTAGCCTTCGCCTTTTTCCTCCTCACTCTACTTTTCAGGGAGCCGTTGGTGCTATTTTTCTTTTTGGGGGACTGATTGGCCTCTCCCAATACCATAGCCTTGTTCAGAGGGACCGTCGATCTCTCAGATCCCAAGGGAGCTAAGGGCACAGCCGTCAACTGAACTTGGCTTGCCGGAGAGACAGATAGGGGGGTAAGGGTCATGTTGGGCCCGTCAAGGCCCAACCCTTCACCCTCCTCCGCCACCTCCCTTCTTCCTCCTCCTTCTTTTCCATTATTAGTATGCGTGTCCATATTGATCCCACGAGAAGCTAGGGAAATAAAGGTCCGCCCCTGCAGAGCCCCGCATGCAGGGGTAAGACTGTAGTTACTCGGGGAGGTCTTCCGGTGTTCCCAAGAGGCCGCTAAGACACCTTCGTAACCCCTAGGTGCCAAAGTGCCATGAGCGCGATCGCTCTACACCCACAGCTTAGGGGGGTGGTCACATTGAGTGAGATGCTCAATGTACGAATAAACATTGAGTTTTCTTATTGCGTCTATTTTGGATTCTGCAAAAATAATTGCATCATCCGCGTAAATCAGCACACTAATGTCCGTGTCGCCCATGATTCTGAGACCCACAAGACTTTTTTGTCTAAACAAAATCTCGATAGCCGAGGTTAAGAGGTTAAACATGATTGGGCTCAAAATATCGCCTTGTAGAACTCCCTCAGTGACCGCCAATTCCTCTGAGAACTCCTTTCCCACTTTAATGCAAGTTGAGGCTCTCTCATACAGACTTTCTAGAATTCTGATTATTTTTGAGCTGATCCCAATATCAAAAAGTTTTAACCAGATGTGAGCGTGATTAACCAATGGGAAAGCTCTGGAGAAATCCACCACTATGGCATAGATATGTCTATTCTTTTTTTGTAAGTAAATTTGCGAAGCAGATACCAAGGTGAAAATATTATCCATACATCGCCTACCTTGGCGAAAACCTGCTTGGGCTTCCGGAATAATGTGACTCAACGACTCCCATTTTTCCAATCTAGCTTGCAGAATTTGCGTAAAAATTTTAGGAAGCGAGTTCAGAAGGGCAATAGGTCTATAATTATTGGGATTGGCTGGGTCTTGTTTTTTAAATATCATATGCGTTAAAGATTTTGTCTAATCGAGCGGTATATGGGTAATTGTCAAATTGAAGGCAAACTTGAAGTCCCAGTAATATAACATTAACTTAGAAACTCGTGCTGATTTTTTTTTTAAATTTAATAAATACTTACCGTCATCCTCTATAGAATGATAGATTTGATACTTTCACGATGATTCATTATAATAAATTTAAATTTAGAATTTAAAATTTAAAGATTTTTCGGGTTT
>CAKNXH010063596.1:0-29282 GCA_932178445.1 Andricus quercusramuli | reverse complement strand
AAACCCGAAAAATCTTTAAATTTTAAATTCTAAATTTAAATTTATTACTCTATAGAATGGTCAGTTCTTTTTTTTCATTTCTGTTCCTATTTACTTTAATTTAATATAAGAACACCCGAAACGTCATTACCGTACGGCGTCCCAACCTGACTTTGCACAAGGATAAACTGATTTTCTCATTTTCTTTTAGACAGTAACCTGAAAAACGCTTAACGTATCAAGTTTGCAAACTTCACATGAACATAAATTTAATGTATGCACATTTTTTAGGTCAAATAAATAATACTGCAAACGCCTTGAAGTCTGTCCCTCAAGTTTTGCCATTTTAGACGTCTTCTTTTCTAGTAAAATATTGTAGGTAAAGTTGAGTAACAAATACAGAAATATTAGGCGTATCGTTTAATACAAGATTTTATAAAATTGAGCTTAAAATATCAACTCTCTTTTTTGTGAATCAGATATTAAAACTGAAGAGTGCATTTTGACAACAAAAACGTCATTCCCGTACGTGCGTTAAAAACCAGTTTCGGAGTGAAAAAAAATTATAAAAACCATTCCGTTACTTGATTGGCGGTACTTTCTTTCATAAGTAGGTGACTTTTTATCATTAAAATCTGTTATTTTTTTATAAAAATTAAAAAAGGTTCAACTTTAACATTTTTCTCGCATCATTACCGTACGGTACTATAGAACAGCATGCGACTGATTATATTCTTGTGCGCATGGATTCATTATTATTTTTATTTTTATAACTGCCCCTTTTGGATTTAAAATTCTTACATGTGATGAGGTCAATTTCCGTTATGAAACATTCAATTCCTAATAATAAAATGATTGCCACTGTTGGTGCTAAAATTTGCCTACAATTTGACAATTACCCATATATTCATTCTCATGTATTTTATTTCAAAAAGTTCCGAGATAAAGGAGCCAATTAGGCGGTAATTTTTTGTAAAAATTATTTGAGATTTAATTCGGCCCCGGAGCCTTATTCAGTTTACTTTTGTTAGATGATAACAAGATTTTGTTAGCTGTAATTCTGCAATCCAATAATGGATTTCGCAAATCTGTCAACATTGACGGTGACAGACGTCTGAGAAGAAGTGTCAAAACAACATGAAAATCGGAATTCTCGTCGTGGAAAAGGACGATAATCTCCCTCCAATGTGCTGGAAGTTAGCACGAACCACAAAGGTTCATCCTGAAAAGGATAGGGTCGTCCAAACCGTGACCCTAAAAAATGCATCGAAATCCTACGATCGGTGTCTCAAAAAGTTTTACCCGCTCTCGATCTACTGGCAAACTGATTAGTTTCCAGCATTCAACCACGATCAAGTGGATTTCGTGTCTTTAGTCTTACAAAGTATTTTCTCTTTAAATGATTTACATTATTATGCATTTCCAAAATTGACTTGATACTTCGATTTATAACTATATGTTTTGTAGCGTTCCGATCCACATTACAAAGTATCTTTCTTAGGTATAAATTATCCACAGACTATGCTTATTGTACGCATCCACATATTTCTCATCTAACGTTTCTGGTATTTTCATTAAATATTGTTCTGCCCATTAAACCATTTCCCTTTCGGGGTAAGCGTGGCTTGCTCGGTAGGAAAATAGTGAATAGGTATACAGGGTGTCCCAGACTCAAGTGTCCGGACTTATATAGCCATATAAAAATGAAAAAAATAAATAGAAAATTCCCTTTCCAAAAATCAGTTGAAGTTTTAGTTTTTTAGTTATAAAACTTTTAAGCTGGACCTATCAGTAGCGCCGTATAAACAGCCGTGTGTCCGTGAACCAGATTTCAACGCAGTGTTATCGAAGTGAGCGCAGAGGTGGGGTTAGCGATGGGAGAACACTACGTTGGAATCCCGTTCACGTACACTCGGCTGTTTATACGGCGCTCCTCATTGGTCCAGCTTAAATGTTTTAGAACTAAGAAACTAAAAGTTCAACTGATTTTTGGAAAAGGAATTTCCTATTCATTTTTTTCATTTTTATACGGCTATATAAGTCCGGACACTTGAGTCTGGAACACCCTGTATAGGTATAAAGTAGGTCGGTATATGGGTATAAGGTATATGGGTATATAGGTATCCGGTATATATGTTTTAGATTGATCTGGAATTCTCATGTTATTTATTTAAATGACATATTCATTACGCAACACTGCTCCGACCCAGGTTGCTGATCAACCTCTCTAGCGATCACCCCAAGTGAGGAGCCTCACAAGGTTGTTATGCATGGTTCCTCACTTGGGCCCATTAGTATCCTAGGTCTTTGTTTCAGGCATACAAGCTCTTGTGTTTCTATGGCTTCATATGCCTCTTCGGATTAGTGTCTCATTCACAGATTCTAACTATTCTTTCGGCGGCCTACCTCTGGGCATTCTGCCATTTACTTTACCTTTATACACTTGCTTGGTCAGTCGTTCATCTTTCATTCTTTCAAGATGTCCGAACCAACTTAGCTGATTTCTTCCCCATATGTCAACTAGTGTCTCTCCTGTACCACATTCTTTGAGGATTGTCGCGTTTCGGACTTTGTCCATCAGTGTTTTCCCGCATATTATGCGCAGAGGTTTCATGCCTTTCGCGTTGATTTTACTCCTGTCCTTTTGTTGACAGGTCCATGTCTCGCTACCGTATAGTACAGTCAGTACGAAAATAGAGTTATGTATGGCCATTTTAGCTTTTTTTGATATGTTTTTATTTGTGAGGATGGACCCTGCTCTACCGATAACCTGGTTACCCTTATTTATGCGCCTATCTAACTCCACATCTATTTTTCCGTCGCTAGTGAATAGGCTACCCAAATATACGTACTTGTCAACTTGTTCTAATCTCTCATCACTTAGGACAATGTTGCATATTGTTTTCTCACTTTTTCCCTCAAACACCATGATTTTTGTTTTATTTACGTTAATTTTGAGTCCCATGTTCTTCATGCTTGTATTAAGTTTATTCAACATTCTTTGCAAGACCTCAATTGATTCTGCCATAACAATCTTGTCATCTGCGAAAGCTAACCCACGTACCTTGATGGTTTCGAGATCTACACCTTCTTCGTCGAAGAGGGCAGTTCTTAGACACTTATTCATGAATATGATAAAAAGCCACGAGGACGTAACGCATCCTTGCTTCACGCCTTGCATAATATCGAACAAGTCACTGAGTTTCCCATTTACCCTTACGCTCGCTTTACTACCTGTACTGCAGTTGCTTTTATCTCCCTTTCTTTTGTATATTGGTACAATAATCACTTTTCTCCAATCGTCTTATAGATACACCTTGAACAATCATGTTCGGTTCAATTGGGGCCAAGATGTTACGTTGTCACAATTTATTTATAATTCTTTTTTTATTTAAGTATTTGCCTACAAGATTTCCATATATTTTGCTTGGAAACAGAATTGTATTCAGCTTTTTGAATTTACTATTCCCTCGACAAGGGCAGCGTGAAACATCTGCTATTATTTCTTAAGTATTATTACCGGAAAGTTTGCACTTTCAAAACCATTATTCTCAGGGACATTTTGCCTTAATTTATGTTCATCCTTTTGAAAACTCATTTAAGCATCTAGTTGTTATGATGTTATGATTTCTTGAACCTTTAGAAAGAACTAGTGCCTACTGCCATTCTCTAAGAATTTCTACGACCAATTAGAGAGAGCCTAACACCCTTTTCACCTCTGTAACAACGATCTGCGATATCGTCAATGTTCATCCCTCACTTCGAATATTCAGATACAATTCTACCTTCACCTAGCGAATGATGTTCCCACTCAAAATTTAACCCGGCGTCATGGGGGTTGGGTCTGTGAGACCCGGCACATTTTATTTTGCTTGAAGTTCGGTTACTATGCGTGCGACGTTTTCGTTCTCCTCAGTAGCTGGAGCTGCTGAGTCGTTCTAAGCGTTGCAGGTAACACATTAGTCTAGTGGCGACCGCACTGTGCACGTTAAACGTGCACAAAGTTGAAAAAGCTTATGTTAGTGAGGCCCATCCCCGCATTTAGTGTAACAATTTTGCGCCTTTTTGCATGCACATGATTTTAATCCTTTACAATGTACACCTACAAAAATAAGCCGGAATACATATTACCTTTTTTATTAATGAAGTACTGGTATAATTCATATCTAATAAGCGGGTCTATATGACCCACCCCTACGTCCGTGTAACACTTTTCCATCCCCATGACGCCGGGTTAAACCTTGTCCTACTTGTCGTTATAAGATCCCTTCCTCTGTAAATTCTAGTGCTGTGTAATAATAGTACATTATGATACAAGTGCGGGAAGTTGGTGATTCCTACGAGTTTGACGTTCGCCGCCCGAGCGAAGCGAGGGTGGCAAACGTCAAACAAGTAGAAATCACCAACCCGCATGCGTATCATATACTATTTTTTGTAACCCCTGTAAAGGGAAGTTCGTGACATAAGAAATATTGGTACGTAATAAGATTGTTGGGCGGAGAGCAAACTAACCTAAACGGTCAACTTCTCAGCTGACGAAATTCTGACCAAAAAAAAGGAGAGAAAAGCTGACAAATGCTGTAATTGGCTGTAATCTGGCCCGCGATTGAAAATCGAATTAAATTAATTTGATTTTGAACCGCGCGCGTAAAATTTTGACCAATGGCAGCTTATACTGTTTGATCACGCATCCGGTGGCTTCAGATTGGTTGTGATAATTCTTGCGACCAATCAGAAACTAGCGGTCCCCTTAATTTCCGTGCGTGGAATACAGGAAATACACACTTTCCTTCAAAGTATGCTTGATGGTCAACATTCCCGCATGAAATTTTGTGCGGGAATGTTATGATTCCCGCACACTTTGACTTCATCAAGAATCGGCCATTTTCTGCTTATTTTTTGGTGAATATACTGAGAACTTCCCGTGCAGTGTTGCAAAAACTCTTATTTTATTCAAATATATTTTTGAACCGACTCATTCCATAAAAAATACAGACTTTCAGTTTCAAATATGCAAAAACTGTATATTGCACGATTTACTTCACTTGACAGTTACATTTCTATTGCTGTAGTGATAAGAAATAAAAAATGTAAAAGTATCTTCAATGAGGTTTTCACGTTTTTTAAGTTCCACATATAAAATTAATAGATAATATCTCTATTTCTTTAAGAATTTTGATGTTTATTGTTGACTTCAGAGTCAGGGAAATTAAAACAATTAAATTGTTTGAAAAGTTTTGAAACACAATGATGGCCCCCATCAGTGAATTTTATTCACTTTGTAAAAATTACATGATTTTTTGCAGAGACCCAATTCACAATTGAATGTGTTATGTTAAATTAAACATACTAACACTGAGAAAAAATTTTTTCAGGCTAAAAGATGTCCTATGTTTTTTTCATAACATTTGTTTATAGCAATCATAAAATTTATTATTTAATCATGGTTAGTACGGCGATACCACGCTGAAAACACCAGTTCCCGTTAGATCACTGAAGTTAAGCAATGTTGGGCGCGGTTAGTACTTGGATGGGTGACCGTTCGGGAATACTGCGTGTTGTTGACCCGTCATGGGTGTGGTGGACCCACACTGGTAGTATTTATCCACCTAGAAACACTGCCCGAATCGGATAGTGAGGCAATGAACTTTCGAGTTCGAAATGCTAATCAATTTTTTTTTTTTTTTTTAGTATTCAAAATTGTCTTTTGTGTTAGCCAATCAAAAAACACCAAAATTCTACATTTATTAATAAAATTTGTTCATAATTATAATAATAATTATGAAAATACAAACTTTTTCCGTCATGATAATATTCTTAAACAAATTATTTATAGAATGAGGAAAAATAATTTGAAAATAATGTATGTGATAAATGAATAATAATTAACGTAATAAAAATCATCTTAAAACAAATAGTTCATGAACAAATTTTGCTGTTGAATGGGTAATATCGAAATATTGACAATAATGTTCCTCTATCTTTTCTTTGATATATTATTATATACGATGTAAGCGACAAGTTCTCGTATAACATTATTATCTGGAATTGTTTTTTAAACTTTCTTCACAAAAAAAATACAAGAAAAAACGCAAACCAACCATTTTTTCAACATAAAATTGATTTTTTTTCCAAAAAATATTAGATATAAAGAAAAATCGGAATGCCAATATCTGTATGGTTTCAAGGTCTTTAAACCTGTTATACAAGTGTATTATGACTCTTAAACTGTCGACTACATGAAAAAATGTATTAGACAAAATTTGCAATTGATTGAGATTTATATTTTATCTGTACAATATTTCTTCTGAATTTCATACTTTTCAAGGATAGTTAGGTTTTTGTAAAAAATAATCAAAAAATCAGCGTTATTTTCACCTTTGATCGAGTATTTCAAAAAATAATAAAAATGGTAAATTGGATGAAAACCCGTCTGATAAAATTTCGTGGCAGTCTTGAATCATGCTAAATCCAGTACAGTTTTTATCAAACAGGACTATCCATGCAATACTAGCCTACACTGCCGCTGTCTGGTTTTGCTACCTGTTTGATTCAAATCTTTTTGTTATCTAGCACCAGTCTTGGCGCTATCTAGGATTTTGTCACGAATTTGAATATATGGCTGAGTGTGTTAAGGCGACGGGACAAAGTTACAGCAACATAATATGAATTTACATCAAAATTTCGATACCCGGCGTAGATATAAGATTTACTGAAACCCATTGTTTCGTTTTTTTTTTGTGATCAAAAACTTTTTTTTTTATTTTCAATCAAGTGCAGAATTTATACAGGGTATCCTAGACTCAAGTGTCTGGACTTATATAGCTGTATAGAAATTAAAAACATAAATCGAACATTCCTTTACCAAAAATCAGTTGAAGCTTTAGTTTTTGAGTTGTAAAATATTAAGGTTGGACCAATCAGGAGGGCGGTATAAACAGACGTACGTAGGTGAGCGGGCGTCAGACGCAGTGTTATTGAAGAGAGCGCCGAGGTGGGGCAGCAACGGAAGAACAGCGGTCACTACACTACATTGGACTCCCGCTCATGCACACACGATTTTTTATGCCGCACTCCTGATTGGTTCAGCTTAAATATTTTGTAACTCAAAAACTAAAACTTCAACTGGTTTTTGGATCAGGAATTTTCTATTTTATTTTTTTTATTTTCATACAGCCATATAAGTCCGGACACTTGAGGCTGGGGCACCCTGTACATTAGACTTTTATGTAATACAAAATAATTATAATAATTGATTATTCATTATTTTCCATCAAAATAGACTATCTGTCTAGAAACTAATCGATCCATATGTCCAGCCACTGGACAGTCAGCCTGTGGCGCGCCAGTGTCGGCTCAAGGCGGCTACATAAAAACAGTACAGCGCCACGAAACTTTTCAACACGTGAAGTAGCATTTTTCGACTTCTAAATATTTAGGTCAGAGAAAAACGAAGGCTTTACTAAAATCATTTACATGAAATTTTTATTTGGTAAAGTGTGCGTTATATAAGTTTATATAATAGCGACATCGTTTAACGTAAAAAATAGAAATTGAAAGGTCTTTTAACTTTGGTGGAATGTAGTGAATTCATAGATAATTTTGAAGATAGCCTTTTTTCAGTTTCTGTCATACGTGTATGGTAAATATTATCCCCAAAACTACTCCCTGAAACGAATAAATTCAGCCATTAGACTTAAAAATCGGTTATGAATTGCGTTTTTCATGCAGGCTCACAAAGAAAAGCAAAATTAATGATAAAATCAAATTAAACCCAAAAATTCACGTGAAGTTCTGATTCGAAAAATCTAAGAGTTCGTTGTTGGGGATTTTTAGACACCTACTTTTATGAAAAAATCGACAGCTAAATCGCTGACCTGGACGCGCAGAATTTTGGCTGGAATAAAAAAAAATCTTTAGAATGACGCGTATGTATTTTCTTTTCTTAGAAGAGTATAACGAATCAGACTTCCGCGCAATTTTGCCCTTTTTCAGAGAGGTTTATGACACATCAGATAGCTCGATTTGGTGTTTCCACACTCTGACATATAAATCTTACTTTTCTCTATTCTTCACCTCTTTTGCTCGTTAGAGCAAAAGTGATAATGCGTGGCGTGACGCAATTTTTAATGAATGTAACGTTAGTGGTTGACTGAGAAAAACATGTTTCTTCAATTTGTTATTGTGAGTCAGGGTAAATCCATGAAAAATAGAAATCGTTGTCTGTGATGCGAACAGGGAACGTAGCAAGCAAAAGCTGACGCAAAAATCTCGCAAATTTCGACAGTAATGGAATTTAATTAGGGAATTTTGTCAAGTGTGTATGATGAATTAATAGCAATCTTTCACCACCCTTACGAGCAACCTCTTTAATAATCTGTGACGGCCGATAAGCTAATTAACAGTTTTGCAACGACTCACTGATGTTACATCAGTTGTTGTACACGATGAGATAGTGAACTATAATTGCCTCATTGTAATTTACTTCAACGTTCATTGGGACATTAAACACATAAGAATTATTTTCTTACGATTTTTTGCTTGCTTGATTGTACGAAAAAAATATATTAAATTCAAGGAAATCGACGTCATTGGCAATATTTGTTTAGTAATAGGATAAATAGAATTGTGATCCTAGGAATCTCTATCCATGGATAAAATCAAATTTCCTTAAAACTAAATGAGATTCTTCTAATTCTCGATACAGTAATAATATTTATACCGTATTTTATGATTTAACATAAGGGTGTTTTTCATGGAAAATTAAAGAAAAGTTAATAACTGCGAATACTATGAAATATGCAAATGAATTATGCTAAATCGAATCGAATTCAAGTAAAAACAAGCCAACTTTGAGCGAATTCCATTGAATTTAAAAAAAATAATAACATAACTGAATTCAAAGCGAAGATCAAGTGCCTTTAACCGAATTGGCTTGATAAAAGATGGACTCTAATCATTCGAGTCAACTTAAGAGAATTCAAAATAATTCCACTCAATTCCCATAAATTAAATCAAGCTGAGCTAAATTAATTTTTGATAAAATGATCTGAATTCAAGTGATTTCAAAGTTAATTAAATTTAATATAAAATTTTTGGATGTTAATTTTCTTGACCAGGGTAATACGTAATAATTATTAATTATTACTATTAATTAATTAATTATGATGTTAAAGTTTTTTGTCCACTGGTCGTTTCAATATTTTCATAAAATATTGATACTTAAATTGTGAAAAAATTCTCTCTAGCTCCGATGGGATTCGAACACCACGTCATTCAGATTTCCGGGCCGATGCTCTTGACCAATAAGCTAGGGAGAATCGAGATAATTTTCTTCACAATCCTTACAAGTAGAATATCGATGTTATTCCTTATGCTTGCAAGATTATAGCACTTAAACAGATAGCTCCGGTGGGGACGTGGTCGAATCCCACCGGAGCTAGAGAGAATTTTTTTCACAATCTAAGTAACAATATTTTATGAAAATATTGAAACGAACAGTACACAAAAAACTTTAACATCCTAATTAATTAATAGTAATAATTAATAATTATTACGTATTACCCTGGTCAAGAAAATTAACATCAAAAAATTTAATTTAAACCTATCTGTTCAAGTGCTATAATCTTGCAAGCATGAGGAATGACATCGACTTTCTAATTGTAAGGATTGTGAAGAAAATTATCTCGATTCTCCGTATCTTAGTGGTCAAGAGCATCAGACCGGAAATCTGAATGACGTGGTGTTCGAATCCCACAGGAGCTAGAGAGAATTTTTTTTCACAATTTAAGTATCAATATTTTATGAAAATATTGAAACGACCAGTAGACAAGAAACGTTAACATCATAATTAATTAATTTAATCTAAATTAATTTTTGGCATTTAAATATTAATGAATTCCAACTGTATCCAAATTAATTCTTGCCAAAATGAAGAATATTCAACTGAATTTTACAAATTTCAAGTTAATGTAACTATCATCTAAAATAAATTCTGATTAAATCCATTGAATTGAAAGAATTTCAACAAAATCAAATGCATTTAAATAAATTCAAAGTTGAAATTCATATAACGAAATTCAACCGAAAGTAACTAAATTCAAAATATATTTGAATAAATTTAAATTAATTCAAGGTGAACTCAACAGAAATTAACTGAACTAATTTAGGTTCATTTCAGTCAAAATGAGGGGCCGGATACAGTAAGGGCACATACAATTTTCTCTGGCGAAAACGAAGTCCCCTGAAGGCTTTTGAAGAAGAATTTAAATTAAAATTTTCAAAGTATGTATGTAAATATTTTTTAAACTCTAATCACACATTTATTTTACTAGGATTTAGAGGCCATCCATAAATTACATTACAGCTTTCTTTGCAGGGGGGGGGGGGGGGGAGGAAAATTTCACGATCTGTTACATAGGAGTGGATGGTAAATTGATACTGTAGAGTAATTATAAATTAAAGTTTGAAATCTTTTTCAGGGTTCAATCGTGTGCGAAACTATGAATGTTTGCGACGTTTCGTGAACATTGCATTGAGTGATATTGTTAACAAACAAACCCTATAGAAAATTCATGTACCCAAAATTGCATTATAACCTTAATTTTTAATAATTATAATAGAAGATTGTAATAACGATATAAAAACATCAGCATCAATATAATGAGATTAGTATTTGATCATATTTCCAATCATTTTCTAAATAAAAAATATCCATGAAAATGAAGTTTTTTTACAATTTTTGATATTACTACTACACACAAAATCATTCAACATTTTTTATGTTTCTCGGTTGAAGGTAAGATATTTAAAAAGCCTCCCAGGAATTTCAGAGGATTTTTCAGATTTTCAAATATTTCAAAGGATTTTTAAGGACTTTAATGGGATTTAATAAGATTTCCGAGGATTTGAGCAGTTTAAAGTTTCAAAGGTTTTCATAGAACGTCAGGCATTTCAAGGGATTTCGATTAACATCATCAAATTTTATGTAATTTCACAGAATTTAATGACATTTTAATTACATTTTTGAGAATTAATTCGCAACAATTGAGGAATTTTTATAAGATCTTGAAATATTTTCAACATTTGAAGGTATTTCTGAAGATGTTGAGAACTTGAAAAAATTTAGGATAATTTATAAGATTCCAAGGACTTTCAATAGACATTAAGAATTTGAAAGAATGTCCAGAGATTTCAAAGGATTTTATTGCCATTCAGAAGTTTCTAGAGGATTGTCAAGAGCTTTAAAAAATTCCAAGGGATTGAAAAGATTTGAAATAATTCAAGGCATTTTAAAGAATTCCAAGGAATTTTCAAGAGACTCGAAACATTTCAAGGAATTTCCAAGGATTTTATTAATATTAAGAGATTTGAGGAAATGATGTGCGGTTCTAAAGAATTCGAAGATTGGAAAGGATTTTATGAAACCAATAAGTATTTCTGATATTGTAAAAGATTCTTAGTGTGTTTAAATGAATTTACAGAGATTTTATCAGATTTCCAAAAATTTTAGTAATTTCATGGAATTTCGAAGGCTCTCAAAAAGGTATTTGAATATAAGGCTCCCAGGACCACAAAGGATTACATAGGACTTTGAATATTTGAAGGAATTTCAAGGAACTTTGAGGCATATCATCAGATTTCTTGTAAGTTCACGGGATTTCAAGGGATTTTATAACATTTTAATAAAATTTCAAACAATTCATACGAAAGAATTGAGGGATTTTGAAGGTTTGGAAATATTGTATAGGGTATTTTAAAGGATTCCGAAGAATTTTTAAAAGATTTATAAAATTTCAAAGAATATCCTCGAATTTATTCAACTTCACGGGATTTCAAAAGATTTGATAATATATTGAGAAAATTTCATAGAAGTTGTTCGGAAAAATTTGAGCGACTTCAAAGGAATTCAAAGATTTTAAAACATTTCAAGGTATTTCCATAGATTTTAAATAATTTCAAAGATTTTCGAGTGTTATGAGAAAATATCCATAAATGCAAAATGATTTTATAATTTTTAAAATGATTACCATCCCCAAAATCATTAAACATTTTTTAAGTTTATCGATTTGATAAAATAGTTGGAAAAATTATATTTCATTTTATACGTTTCAGTTTTGTGAGGAGTTTATATTTTCTTTTTCGCATGCTCTATATGTTTTTAATTTTCTTTCTTTTCATTTTAATAACTTATAAATATTTTTTAAAATTGATGTGCCCATGAGTAGAGAGTAAGTCAATTGTATTTAATAAAATGTGACAGAAAATATTTGAAAAAATTACGTAACATAGGCCTGGGGGGAGGGGGTCCAAACTCATTTGTTACGACTTCTCGTATGAGGGAGCAGATAGGTAAAAAGTGGTAAAAACTATGTTACGCAATTCATGGATTACCCCTTACACAGGAAAAACTGGGGGTTCAGTACAATTACGTCTGAAATAAAAGTTGGTATCTTTTGGTTCCCTTGGAGAACCCTGATAAGTCAGGGATTTACCGAGGGATTTACAGAATCTGTCGGTAAGGCAAACGATATGGCATATGATTACGCGTTTACGTTTACAAGTTTCCTACATTACCTGGAAATGATATTTATCAAGTCATCATATTATATATATTTTTTAGTTGAGATAATGTCTTGTACTCTAATTCTGTTCATTAAATTATGTCCACCAGAGTTCTATTACATGTGTGCTTGAACGTAAAATTCGTGTTATTAACTAAATAAAATGTCGAAGTTGGCAAAGCGTAAAATAGGTTCTCTGGAAAAAGTCTCTATTAATCTCCGGTTTCCTTGGCGGTCCAGCTCGAGTCTCCTTTCGAACAAATTCATCCTTTTGGCTTTCTTTTTAGCAAGAGGCGTTCTTTTTTGTTTCAGATCCTAAGGAATCAAGAATTGGTTCTAATGGAAACTCTAGATTTTTCTGTGTATTTATAATTATTATTCATCTACTAAACATGTCGATATGTATATGTATCATTTAAAAAAAATGATAAATTTGTGAAAGTGGGCAAAGAGAAGTTGATGAATCACGAACCAAATGATATGTAAATTCACGTAAGGGACGCGCTTATCTGTGACATAAAAAAGCCAATAAAACCGAGCATAGAAAGACGAGGGCGTCGGTTCTTTTTCGCTCATATGCGACTTCCGGTTTCCTCACATTCTTCTCTGTCTTCTTTCGTTTTCTGCTTCTCTTCCTTAGTTTATATGTATTTGTATTTCTTCCCTGCATCCCTTGTTCACACGACACCGGAAAGATGACAGCCCATACATCGTTCTCGGTACACGCGCGCTCACACACACGCGCGCGCGCATATAAAATATACACACTTTCCTCTGAAAGAAAGGGTCACGGGAGGGGAAAAGCTCGGTTTTTGTCTCGCTTTTTCAGTTCCAACGTTCTCGTTACCAGTCTTCGAAGACAATTTTCCAGAAAAGATGCAAACCTAGGGTGAGAAATCGTTCCGTATATTGTGTGGAATTGATCTCCCTAGAGTTTTTTTTCTTTTTTTTTTAGTTCACATTCTTCAATGCCACTTTATAAAGCGACATAG
Organism: Andricus quercusramuli; assembly: GCA_932178445.1. Classification (NCBI taxonomy): domain Eukaryota; kingdom Metazoa; phylum Arthropoda; class Insecta; order Hymenoptera; family Cynipidae; genus Andricus; species Andricus quercusramuli. Next base: position 15,748 of record CAKNXH010063596.1, on the reverse strand, counting down.
AAGTGATTCATGGGTAGAATGATTGCTGAAATTTTCGGATAATGTGGCGCCTCTAAAAAAAAGTCGAAAAAAACAAATCATTAGTCTTAATTTAGAGATTTACACTAGAATAAGTGTTTTCTATTTTTGTTGGTTATAATATTGATAGCAGTCTGGAGTTCATTATGAGATCTTTCAATCTATAATTTTAATAATTATTCAAAATCAAGATTTCTTTAATGAATTAAACATTATTCATGCCGGACATTGTAAATTTAAATTTAGATGTGTTTAACTTTTAACAGTATAGTTTTGATGGAATTCTGTTTGATGTTTTCAAGCTTCGAATTTCAATTGATAATAACAAAAATCATCATGTTTCATTTGATGAAGAAGAAACTCCTAATTATTGTTCTTGTAATTTCATATAAATTTTCCAATCGCCGTATCGAAAAAAGCTCTTCATTCGTAGTTTCAATACGAATGGAGATGGTAGAGATAACCAAAAGCACTAGAAGTGAAACACTTCTTCTTATTTGAAGAAAGAAATAAAATTTGTATGAGATCCAAGTTAACAAATAAAAAATAGTTTAGTACACATGTGTATTTATAACTGCATAGCAATAATTTTCTGCGAGTATGTGTTTCACCCTGCCTAAATAACCTAAATTTAAGTTTGCATATTGAGAAATTGATTTTAAAAAATAAATTGTACAATACGAAACATCTTAACTCAACTCAGACCAAAAAAATGTTTTATCCTGAAATAAAAAGCAATATTTCAGTTTTAAATATTTTCTTGTTATTCAAAATCAAATTAAAATTATTTTAATACCAATCTTCTCCACATATTATGGTTGAAATATATTCAAAATACATTTCTGATAACATATATCACACATCTCATGGTCAAATAGTTGGGAAAATTGATATAACCCTAAGAAAATCCCGAAAGAGTTGATTTAAAAAAATCTAAAGGTCTTTTAGCCAGGACGAAAAATAGCTCAATTACATTGTTGCTGTACGGGTATAAATCAAATCAAAATTGATTGATGAATGAATTAGTCAATACTTCTGACTGAATCAAACAGTAACTTGGAATGACTGATTTTCAGTCAATAGAAATGACTGATTTGTCTGCTATAAAACAAGAGTAAAGTTAATTCTAAACTAAAATTCTTCACTAAATTCCTACATTTGAATAAATGATTAAAATTAGCCATAATTGAATGGGTAACACATTCAAAGCTACGGACTAGTTCAATCAGAATGACTGATTTATTTTCTGAAAGCTGCTCGCTATAACATTCAAAATAATTGATTCAATTAGTGAAAGTTACTGATTACGTCATTCAAAATGACTCATTTAATAAATGATAGCTACAGTTTAGATAATTCTGAGTCAGTGATTCGGATTAATCTTCTTAGTTGAAAATTCATATTTTGGGGTGAATGTAACTATTTTTGATGAAAAATTAAAATCTTTTTTAGTTGAGATATCAACTATTAAATTGTTTTTAAATCTGTATTTTTTAGTTGAAATAATGTATTTTAATGAAAATTCGTCTATTTGGTAACAAATTAATATTTTTGGTTGAAAATTTTCATTATTTAGTTAAAAATTTTATTTTTTTGACAATTTGTTTTTTTGTAAAATGAAATTTGTTGATAGAAATTTGAACTGTCACATCTTTGGTTGAAAATTGACCTTCTTTAGTAGCAAATTCAAGAGATTGGATCATTAAAAATGACTGCTTTCATCAGTGAATCAAATTCACTATTTTTAAAAGTCACTTTTGACTGATTTTTCAGTCATCGAATAGGCATTATTTGAAGCAGGCTAAACTAATTTTGAATTAATCTTATTTATTTCAAAATTCAACTATTTGGTTGAAACTTCATGTACGAATATTTTATTTAAAATTTTTATTTATTGGTAGAAAATAAATCTTGGTTGAAATTTCGTCTTTTGTGGTTGAATGAAACTGTTTTTTATCTAAATTTAAATACATACATTTGTTGGCATTAAAACGTTCTCATTAAAACAAGTAATAATTAGGTTATAAATTAATTATTAGTGCTAAATCACACGTGATTTAGATTCAGAAAATGGGTAAGTTTATATTTCGTATTACAAATCACTGCCACTTGTACAAGTGCAGAAACTTAGCCTCCTTTACTTTCGTTTTTGTAGTCTCATGATAGACACTTTTCTGCTTATTGTGTGTTTAAAAAATTAAAATTTGTTCCCAGTTCTACTTCAAAGCTCGTCTATCAAAATTTTGTATAGGCTTATGAATACGTTTGCAAAAATTATTATGTATATTTGAGTTTATCTAATGGACCAGGATTCTAGATTTCTAGTATGGATTTTAGATTTTTGAATGTTGGATTATAGATTTTATTATTTCAGATTATAAAGTTTATTATTCCAAGATATTATCTAGTGATATCTATTTCTTAATATCTATCGATTGTAGTTCTAATCATCTGGATCGCTGTCCCATAGTTAATAGTACAAGATTATATCCGGTAACATATTTGTTTTAACCGGGTATAATCCATTTTCCTCAGTGCATTTTGTTGAATATTCATTTTTTGTACGGAATTAATTTTTTTCAGCTGACGATTCAACTTTCAGTTGAAAATTCTTTTATTTTGTTTAATTTTCGTTTTTTTTGTTGTTGAAAATGTCATATTTTTGGTTAAAAATGTATCTCTTTCGGTTGAAAATTCAATTACTTGGTTGAAAGTTGGACTACTTTTTTGAAAATCCATTTTTTCTTGAAGATTCATAATTTTGTTTAAAATTAATCTCTTTTGTTTAAAATTCAACTATTTTCCTAAACATTTGCTTTTCTTGTTAAAAATTGAATTTGTCAATTACAAATTTAGCTGCTTCATTTTTATTTAAAAAAATACAATTTTTAGTGGAAAATTTAACCGATTTTATCTTTATGACAAGTTTCCTAATTTGGAAAGTCACTTTTCACTCATTTTTCAGTCGACGAATCCGCATTGTTTGAATCAGTCAAAACTGACTTATAATCAGTCACTTTTGTCGTCGCTTTTGACTGATTTAAATTTAGAGTGTAAGAAGAAGTGTGTCGCTTTAGTGATTTTGGACTGTATCTACTATATGGAGACAGAAAGGCGATTATCTAATTTCATTGCAATTTGGCATTCACGTGAATTTCAAATTCACCTTACTTCAGTTTTTTGTCAAAAAACTGAACATCCTCTGTCAATTTTGACAAAAAACTTACGTGACGTGAATTTAAAATTCACCTCACTTCAGTATCTTGTCAAACAAATTTATATGCGCTGTGAATTTTGACAAAAATCTGAAGAGAGGTGAATTTGAAATTCACTTAAAAGTGGAATAGAAGCGAAATGAAATTACATAATCACCTCCCTGAGGAATTTAAAAAAATAAAACTTCAGAGTATTCTTCACGACTCCCATAACAAGTTTTCATCCCTGGAACTTTATTTTATTCGATACGCCCTACTGTCCAACAAAATGTCTCTTTATGCGAATATGACAAGACCGGTGAACATCAAAGTTGATTCTAATTCCATGGTGTTTACATTATAAACAGAAAGTTGGTATTAGAGAAATATTATTGCAAGGGGGTTAGAAGCCGACAGCTTCCGTGTTGAAAAGCGATACACTGTTTTGACCCAACCAGGTGCAAACTGCCAAAAGATTGTTGTATACAAAGCCAGTGGATTGAAATAACGAAACTCTAAATCGCTGAAATATTATCGACAAATTCCAGTTGAGTTATCTTAATTTACTGCTTTTATATCAGGCAAAAAATATTGACGAAATTATAATACTTTATTACTCAAACCCATTTTTGTTCAATATTATTGCATCTGTTTATCTCGTGACCACTTTTTTTTACTTCCACATATCAATAATCTTCTCTTTTACTCGTGTTGACAAGAATAATTTCAAACAAGTAATTTAGGTTAATTATGTAAATTTTGTGTTGATAACACATAAATAATATTTATTTAAATCAATGATATCTTACCGATTGCATATGAAATCGGGCAGTCTAAATCTTAGTGATGTCACGCAATTGTTTTGGAGTGAAATATATTGGTATCAAAAGCAAAATATGAGAAAAATATTTTTTTTTTCACCAGAAATTTGTTTCACGTTCTTAGGGCTACTTGCATATTTAGGCAAATTATTTTTAAAATTGACGAAAATTTGTTTACCAAGCTGTATTTTGGTTTCAAATTGATATAATTGATTTTTCTTTGCGACAGCTTATAGTGCAATTAACGCCATTTCAAATCCATTGAAGAAACTTGAAAATTTAAAAAAATTACCAAAATGGCATAAGTGTTTCAAAATAACTAGAACTGAATTTTCTCAAAAGGGCTATACTATCACTTCATACCGAGAAATTTATTTTTTTATAATATTAAGTAAAGTTTTCTAGAATATCAATTCTTTTTTAAAACATAGTAGTTTTTTACCCCTGAAAGAAGCTAAAATTATTTCGGAAGACATATTTTTACAGAAAAATAAAAATCCCGAATGTTTAGAAGTTCCTGAAATATCTAAACCGATCTAAAAAATCTCAAAAATTTCAAATTACCAAAAATATTTAGTAACAAAATTGAAATATTCCGAAATTAAAAAAGTTATCGAAACTAGAAATATTCCGAGATTTCAAACTTCAGTTTTTATGAAACTAGTACTTTCAATATCCTGAAAGCTCAACTTCACGACATTCATAAACTCTTGGAATTATTAAATTCCTAATTTCTTTAATTAACAAAATGTTAAATTCACAATAACAAAATTTCAATTTCATTTTTTGTCGAATCAAAAAATAATATTTTCTTTTACATCGTACACACAATTCATGCTGCATAGATTTCAATTTTAAAGAGCTCTTCAAAAATTTTACTTTTGGCGATTTGAAATTTTCCTAGATCGCAAATGATGTAATTTCTGGAATTTAATAATTTTGGAACATTTCATGTTCTTTGAGAAGCGTTTTCGAAAGTTTCATTTCTTTCTGTTAATTTAAAATACTGAAAATTTTCTCTAATTTTTCTGTTTCGGTAATTTTTGTTGTGGTATTTTTAAACATTAGGGATTTTTCTGTTTTTGGGAAAATTATGTTATCCTAATGATGAATATCGAAAAATTATGATAAATTAGGGTAAATTAACTAACAATTTTCGTAACATTTCTGATACATTGTATCTGTAAATTCTAAAACTTGTTTCACATTTCCAGTAACGGAAGTTTTATGTCGTTGCATGTAACATGAAATTATGAAACGTTTTTTGTATTTTAAGGCAAATTTACGAAAAAATCGTAATTTTATCATTTTTGATTATTTTTTATTCTTAACTAATTTTGCCTTTTCTGCTTTTTTTTTACTTTTTCTTCTACTTCGAGTACACTGTTACTATCATTTCGTCAATTAAGAAGTAAAATTATTCAAAACTGGATAACAGAAATCACAATTTCAGAAATTTTTTAATTTAAAACCTAAAAGATCTGATATTTCTGAATTAATTTTTCCGAGTGAGTTTTCTAGGTTACATTACCTCCTACATGAGCCTTACAAGAGAGTTGATTCATCTACAAGCTACTACAAAAAATTGAATTATGCCAATTTTTTTCAAGATACAACCTTCTAAATAAAAATTCTAATATTTTTTCCATAATTCGCTTAAATATACAAATATGAGCCTTAAGTTCGTAACAAAAATTTCGGATGAAAAAGAAGAAATACGCATCTCGTATTTTGCCTTGGAAAACAATATATTTCATCACCAAATAATTCTGAGACACTACCAGGGTCAGTCCGTCCGATTTCATATAAAATCTGTCACCTTTAAATTTTAATTAGGTCTTAATGTTTGACTAACTTAGACATTTGGTAATAAATCTTGAAAAAAAAACTTGAGTTAGTATAAATATAAGAATCGTAACATAAGCTTGGTATTATAACGATGTCTCTGCATTACCAAACGTGGAGTTTGAAATAGACTATCGGCATGAAGCCTGCCTACAATAAAAAATGAACAACTGGCACGCGCTCTAATTTAAAACAGACCTTCTCATAAGACCGAGTGTTATATATTTCTCTCCGCCACTAGGCCTTTGACACTTCTTTTTTCAAGTACTCTCTTATCGAGAGTACCTTATCTCTTCAATGTCTTTTTCCTTTGAGATGCCGAACTTCTCGCTTAACGTATGTCCCTTACACCGCTTATCGACTTTCTGGATCTGTTATGTAGGGTAGATCCGGACAACGTCGTCCAGTTAATAACATTCATTGCTCTGTACAAAGTTAATAAGAACTGGAATTCATGTGTTTTTTCATTACATGTCTAACATTTTTGTATATTACACTTACACACGTATTGATTATTTAAGTAAAAATTCTTTTAAAATTTAATTATTTCCAACTATAAGCAAAGAAACCAATATATGGGACTGGTTCAATATTAGGCAAGATGTTCAGATACAAATGCGTGAATGTTCTTGGCTGTTTATTATAAATATGAATAAGAGCCGGAAAACGGCCCTCTACGACGAAGAAGGTGTAGATCTCGGGACAGTGAAGGTGCGTGGGTTAGCGTTGGCAGATTATAAGGTTGGTATGTCAAATTCAATCGAAAGGCTTGCAAAGAATGTTGAGCAGAGTGAATACTAGCATGAAGAACATAGGCCTGAAACTTGAAGTGAATAAAACGAAAATTACGGTGTTTGTAGGAAAGGGTGAGAAAACAGTATGCAGAATTGCCCTAGACGATGAGAAGATAGGGCAGTTTTTATATATATATATAGATGTATCATAGATAGATAGGTAGTTTATTTACTAATGACGAAAAGATCGATGGAGAGATAGACAGGCGTACACACACTGAGGAAAATGGATTATACCTGGTAATAAAAAATTTTTTACCGGATATAATCTGGGACTATTAACTATGGGACAGGTATCTAGATTATTAGAACTACAATCTATAGATATATTAAGAAATAGATATCACTGGATAATATCTTGGATCAATAAATTTTATTATCTGAAATAATAAAATCAATAATCCAAGATTTTGAAATCTAAAATCCATACTAGAATCCTGGTCCATTAGATAACCTCAAATATATATAATAATGTTTTCAAACATATTTATAAACCTATACAAAATTTTGATAAGCGAGCTCGAAAGTAGACCTGGAAAGAAATTCCAACTTTTTAAATATACACAATAAGCAGGGAAGTGGCTACCATGAGACTACAAAAACGGAAGTAAAGGATGCTAAGTTTCTGTACTTGTACTAGTGGCACTGATGTGTAATGAAAAGAAATATAAACTTACCCATTTTCTAAATCTAAGTCACGTGTGATTTAGCACTGAGAATCATCTTATAACTTAATTATTACTTATTTCAATGCGAACGGATGCATATGATATCTTGGAGCCCCCACCCCCTTTCTTACGTAATATTTAACTTAGAATTTTTCTGAATAGCGTTAATTAGTTACATATCATTAGAAAAACTTAAACACGTTGTTATTAGACGTTAACAACAGATTTTTGTTTTTTGAAAAAATAATATTAGTCTTTGGAAGTAGTAGTAGCTACTGTGATCGTTCGAATTGAAACAATAATTGACGTAGTAAGATATTAAGTAAGAGTGGTTTTAACCCCCCCTCCCCCCGAGGTAAGGTCATGTAGAGATTTTGAAACCCCCCCCCTCCCCCTCGGGACCATTACGTAATTAATGGCCCCTTTCTCACTTCTCTCTTATGAACATGAACCCTTTTCTTGATTATTATACTTTTTGATTCAATATAAGTGAAATCTGTATATCTTAAATAAAAGAAATATTTGTTGATAGTATTAAACAATTTGTCATTTTAAATTTGCAGGTTTTTATTTGTAATGTCTGAACGAAGTCTAGAAATGTTTCGAAAGAATGTATTAATAATAGAAAATGTCTGGGACTAATAGTGGTTAACCTTTTGGCAATCACCCATATACTTATATAATTCTTTTAATTATGTGAACAATAAAAAATAAATATATGGCAGCATAAAACAAGGATTCAAGGTTCATAAGATGTGTGAAAATACTATTATTACATTGTGTTAATGATTTAAGAAAATTGCATGCGTATTCAAAGCAAGATATGTAGGGAAAACGAATTAGAAAACAACATTTTTTAAAGGTTATTAAGAGTGTATTTCATGTTATAGAAGAATAATGATTAAAAAATTGCAAATGACATACTTTTTAAATGAAAAAATGAAAAATGCAAGGAGGAAAATCACAAATATCTTGTATCCGATCACCGTGAGGCTATCGTTTTCAAACTGAAAGTTCTTGCTCTCGACCTTTCTTTAGAGAAATTTTCTTCTTTCTGATTTTGAACTACTTTATATTCAAAATGAAAATAAAGTATCGAGTTTCTGTCACTGAATGTTCAATCAACTATTTTTTCCTTATACTAAGTGTTGGGTACTGTATTACTTAAAAAGTTCGAATAATCGTTTAAAATAAATTAGTATCAAAGTAGTATATTCTCCACATCAAACATACATTTCTTGTCTATTTTAGAACCTAATCAATAAAATAATAACATTAATTTTGTTTCTCTTTTGCAAAATTCATGAACTTAGATTGAACAAAAAAAATTATATATATGTATATGTACACATATGTTTCTCATCTCTGTCTAAAAAACATTTGAAAATAACTTTAAATGCTCTCATGCGAATTGAGATTTAAGTGCTACCAATCGTTTATCTTCTGCTTGCCTTCTTCACATATAATTGCTTGTCTAAGACCAAATGCATCTCATCGACAAATTCATAAAACACATTTTTAGAGTCAGATTCCGAGGCAGATGGTGGTTACTTAGAACAGAGGTTCGTAACTTAAACTTAAGCGAAAGGGCAATATAGACGGAGGTGTACATTTACGTCAAAGAATATAAGTGGAAGTCTTAACACATAGTCATCACCAGGAAGCCAAAGCGATGACAGCCATCTGTTTTTTACTATCTTATTTGATTATGTCTCGGAACAACTTATAATGCGAGTTACTAAAAAAACCTTATCTATAAACCCTATTTATTTATATACAAGAACATGTTTAGGTTATTACATCTTTTCCGATGAGTATATTATGTTTAAATCAAGCAGTTTTGCAAACAGTAAAATAATGTAAGAATGAATTTACAAGACCAACCTACATGCTTCGAAATTTTTATTGGATTCTGACTCCTCACAATTATAGATAATCACGAAAATTGTAATGTGCTAAAGTAATGATATGCGCTCTTGAGCCATTCTCGCGAAAAAAGGATTTTGAAAAGTCCACACACGTTTCATGGACCGCGATGCGAGAGCCTTTCAACTACCAATTAGATCAGGCTGTAGTGCTCCGAGTTTGTAATCGAAAATTCCGGGCTCGACTCCTGCTGCCGGAATTTTTCCAGTATTTGTATTCATTCAAGTTTCTCTTATTGCAATTGACTATTCAATTTATTCATATCAAGCAATATATATAACAATATATATAACAATGCCGCGACATCCTTTAAAAATTCTGATTCCTTGATAATTTTTTTAAGACATCACTTATTACCATAATTTCAAAATTTGAATATCATGATAATAATTTTGTTGCATGCAAATTTTAAATTTCTTATTTATATTCTATTCTTATATTATCTTATTTCACGATTGCTTCATATTTGCATACCTATTTATTTTATTTTTATTATACTATTTTCATGTGAATTTTATTTTTATCTCAATAAAAATAATAATAAACAAAATATAAACGTTCAATTGACAAGAGGAACCTTTACCCTTCCGAATTTTATTACTATTTATACTCCTTCCAGTAACAGGTTGTTACACTGGGACTCTAGTTTACCGGACCCGATATACCGGATGAGGTGGTCCAAGGGGGCGAGAGAGAGGCGCTAAAGGTCAGCGGAGTCTCGCAGTTTACAGTTCGGCACTATGAGAGGCCACAAGCAAGAAGGTGAATAAGAAAAATTCGGGGAACCCAGATTTACCGTGAAGGCCGTAGAGGCTATGTCCGAAATCCCCGGTAAACCGGAGTCCCAGTGTATCAAACTTCTAATATGCTAATAAATCAGGATCGTAGCTACCGCCGTATCAGCCGTATCAATGATACGGAGCCCGCGAGGTCCGGCGCCCTAGAACTCATGGCCGCCTTGTTTATTTCCCTAAAAAGGGCCACCCAAGAAATTTTGATACAGGGCCCCTCAGGGCTAGCTACGCCACTGTAATAAATCAATTGAATGTAAAAAGTAAAGCAAATATATTCTACTCTACTTAAATTCATATTTAAGCCTATTTTATGATTATTATGCAATTAAGCGAAATCCCTTTCAGGGTAGGCGTAACTCATTTAGTTTTAGATCGTTTTAACGCCGGTGATCAAGCGGTTCATATGGCAAAAGTGTATAAGGGGGATGGGTATACATTTCGTAGATCACTTTAGAATTCCTGAATTGCATCTTTAAATAACACGTTCGTTTCGCAGCACTGCTCCGACCCAGGGTACTGATAGATCTCTCTAGCAATCACTCTAAGCGATGAGCTTCACGATTTCATCATGTGACATAGATCACCCAAAAATACGCAAACTTACTAGTAATCACGTAGTAAGATCCATAATCTTCACTTGAAGTCTCATTCACACATTCTTAGTATTCTTACCATTCTTTCATCGGGCTACCTCTGGGTACGCTACAATTCGCTTTACCTATAGATTCAAGCTAAGATGACCAACGTTCTCGAAGTACTTTAGCTCATATGCGGGGTTTCTCTATGATTTCCGAGAATCAATACTGATAATAGAATATAAATCTCCTGTTATGTGTAGTTGTCACTTGCACGAGGTTAGACAAAATATTTAAGCTATGTCCTTATGGCATGCGCGTCAAAAATTAGCGACCTTTTTGTTACGCCTGATAGATGACGCTGAAAGCATATTGAAATGATTCAAATGGACCGAGAGTCAAATAACCGCTATGGTGTATGATGCCCTGCAACAAAAACGATACTTTTTTGTAATTTACAGGCTTCACCGAAATTTCTGTAACATTTTTTACTGAAATACCAGTGGCATGTTACTCAAATTTCACATATCAAAATTGCTAGAAGTAAATCACTGCTTTTTAGTGATATTTCACTGATCCTCAGTCAATTTTCACTGATTGAAGTTTGGCATGAGGGCATAGCGATGATGACACTATTAACATTTCAAAATTCAGCACCGATATAAACCCTCGAAAGTCCCCAATGCAGGTAACTGTGGGTAACAGGAACTTGCAACAAAAAGTGAACTTAGCTCTGCTACACTCCTTCTGAAGATTTATCTTATTTGTACTCAAACGAATCCACACCCGTCATTACCAGCTGCGTGTGTGTAACAACTCCACTCATTCGCAATCTATTCGCATTTGTATCTCTTAAATTTGAGTGTGTTAAAACGTATTCTAATGCACTTTCGTGCGAGGCTGCGTTCATAATACTGGCGTGACTATATAATATATATGAGCAATCGCGAGTGTGCGCGTTTGCCTGCGTCCACATGGGAGAGTGCGAGGTTTAACAAGGGTCTGACAGGCTCGTTGCCGTTGTTATTTATCGGTTATGTCGGCGCATCTCCCATCTCGAGGAGAGAGAAGCTTAGCCTCCTCCCTCCTCGCCAACAAGAACATACACACACACACGCGTGTGAACCTGCAAAATTCCACATATCCCCGCACCATTCGCGCCCATACACATACTAATAATTCCCATAGAAACTCACACATCAGGACACCTAACTTAACCTAACCCAACTTAACCTAAATTGATTAATTTCCAACTTTCTTAAAGTTAATAAATGAAACTTTTCATTTTGCAATTTTCCAATTAAAAAATGCTGAGCAATTAAAAATATGAAGAATATTTATTTGAACTTCCTTCCGTCTACGAAGAGTCTGTTACGCCCGTCGGGCCACTGAATCGCCATTAATAAAAATATACCCTCGGCAAAGTAGTAAAAAAAGGTAAAATTGGTCTTTTTATGAACAATCAGGACACTTCAAAAATTTTCAAAAATATGTCAGTTTCATAAAATTTTAAAATACATGCAAAGATTTTTAAGGATTTTAGGGAATTTCAACGGACTTTAACAAGACTAAAAGGGGTTTTGATGATTTTAGTTGATTAGGCGCTCGAACTTCACATTAGAGGTCGAGGGTTCGATCCCTGAGCTGGCACACGGAAAAAAATACTTTGTCAATGTAAACAAAAAAAATTGATACTTCAACAAAATAAATTTGTAAAGATTGGACTATTAAAAAAAATGGGTTAAATTAACAAAGTTGGCATTGTTATTTTAACTATGTTTTATTTGTCAATATAATCATGTCATTTGATAAAACAACATTATTTTCAGTAACAAATTATTAGATTGTTAAAATGACAAAGCCTTTTTTTTCGTGTAACTCTGGAAATTTTTCTATGTACTCTTACCGAGGTTCTGGTAGTTCGGATTCCACCTTAAGCTGTAGATCCCTCCACCATGCACTTGGCTCCAACACTGGCCGATAAGCTAAAAACAAAACTTTGCCCAATATGTCAAATTAGCCATACTGCTCTTATTAAATCACTTGATTGTATTGAAAAATGCATCCGTGACTGATGATATATACCGGGACAGCTACGTGCAGGCTATTAACAAAATCCAACTCTAACAAAAATGCCTTCGACATATTGGGCTGTAAAACCACATCTTAAGCCTGAGAGAAAAATGTAATAATAATTATAGAAGAATATATAATATACATATAATGGCAAATTCCTCAATTCTATATTTATTGGCCGTACGTAATATAAAATATTATATATAGTAAAAACGAAATAAAATCTAATAATGATATAATGTGTATAATAGTATAAAAAGTAATTTGAAACGCCAAAACAGGTTTCAATTATAGCATATTTTTAAAAAATAGTTAGAAAGAGAAAACTACAGGTATAGGTGGGTGTAAATGGATGCGTGAGCTTCGCGGATGGCGCTGGAATCACGGAAGGCGGGGAATGTTCATGGTGGCGGTACGAGTCGTTCTGGTGGTGGTAGTTATGGTGGTCATGGTGGGGTATGCGCTTAGCGCTAGCACGTGTTAAAAACATAACCACTTACTCCAATGGGGCTGGAGTTTATTTATCGCGAGCTCCTCCTATCCCCGAGCACGCGGGTAATATTCTCTTTATGCCCCCCTCTCTCCTTCTCTCTCTTTCATATGATATTGCGGCATGCATTGCTCTCTTCTGGCACCCACTTCTGGTGCGCAGGAATTATTCACTGATTGTGAGATAAAGGAATTATAACCAGTATTATAATTATATTAAAGGGAAAAACAGCAATCTCTGTGTTCACTATAATTAAAACTACAAATAATCTGTTCCATCTTGCTGCTTTTATATTTACGCTCTCTCTAGTAGTTTATCAGTTATCTTCAAACATCAGCTTTCAGCAACTGATTCTTATCGAATTTTCTATGAATTACTGGGATTTCCATAAGAGGTACATTCTATCAGTTATGTTTTTATTGACGCTAGTTAGTCCTGGATATTATGTAGATATTTAAGCTGTTTTCATAAAATTTTGAAGAAATTTTGTTAGATAGTATTCCGTGTAGAAAAATCTGATGGCAGTCTGGTGTCTGGTCTGGCCCAGGACTGGCGCTGATCAGCAAAGTACACCCCACTGATCATTCGGTCTGAACTGGGACCCTGCTAAAAAAAACGTTTAATTTTGGCCAGGCCCAGGCCAGACCAACTTCTCAGCGTCAAAACTGGAAACCACACGATCTTGCCTAGGACGAGCCAACGCGAGAATAAATGTGTTTTTTTTTCAAAGAAATTATATTTAGAGCTCGCGCAAGTACCATAAAGTTTGACACGTATTTTCCATCTGCAAAAAGACGTTTAGGTACACAATAATGAACCATAGAATATGAATCAAAAATTACTTTTTGAATTTAACTACAATAAGTATAATTTATAGGGTCCCAAAAAACCCCCATAGAAGTAAAACATTGAGTTTTGCAAGTTTTTGGAGCTAATTACGAGGCTAATTATTACTTTTCTTGCGGTCTTCTCAGTACAATTTATTTTTAATACATAAAATATTACTTTCTATTTATAATTATATGTTAAACTGATTTTTTTTTGAATTTATAATCAAATACATGAGAACTTTCAAGCATAAAGGCGATTTTTAAACCAATTAATTGTAGCTTTTTCTAAATAATCGACTTTTTAACCTGCAACGATAAATTCCCAACCAAATAGTTGAATTTTCAAACTGAAAAGACCATTTTTTTTTAAAAACTGTTGACTTTTGAAACCGAAAGATTAATATTCAATCAAATACTTAAATTTGAAAAAATATATCATTTTTAACCACACACTATGAACAAATTACTACTGCAGATAGAAATTTTTCCCTAAAATAGAGGTAAAAAGGCCCGGTTTTGTCTTCACTGTCCAACTTTTCATTCAGAACAAAGAAATAATTAATCAAAGTTAAGAAAAATAATTGTGAAAGGAATTTATTATTATCGATAACAATATTTTCTTAGAATAATATCATAGAAAGCTGCGATTTTTTTCTAAAATTTTTCACTTCTTGTCCATTTTCCAAATAGAGTGAATCAATAATTAATTAAATTCAAAGAACAGAATTGTTTGAATAATTAATTTTAATTTTTAATGATATTCGCTTTGAAGAATGCAACAAAATTGTGGTTTTCTCTGAAATTTCCAGATTTTTGGCAAATTGTCAGCTACAGTGAAGTAATAATTAACGAAAGGTACCAAAGTATTCATTCAAAAAATATGTTTTAGATTTTTTCTTTTCCTATTTTGAAAATGTAATAATCTGAAAGATCGATTCACAATATACCACAAATTTATTAATGCTTAACATTATGTTATTTTAGTTATGCTAAAATGTTGCGGTTCTTTCTAAAATTTCCGACTTTTCTTAACTTTTAACTTAGAGTGAAGTAATAATTAATCAAGCTTAACAAATATCATCGTTTAAACAATTTATTATTGTTCATGACTATTTTCTCTCAGAGTAATGCTAGAAAGTGGCGGTTTTTTCTGAAAATTTCAAATTTTCTTTGGCTTTTCTGTTATGAAAAAATAATTAATAAACATCGGAAAGTATCATTTTGTTAAGCGATCTCTTTCTTCTGCTGATATTTTTTTTCTTATATAAAAACTTGAAAATTATTCATTTACCTCTTTTTTTACTGTATAGACTTTATGGAAATTAATCCTTTGATCGAGACCTTTTCAACTTATTTATATATGTATATTATCATCGATGACAACCTGTTTTCTTCAGGGAAAGGAGAATGGCGGGGGCTGATATTAAAGAGTGTGAACTTCCAACAGGCTATGACTAACCTTCTCTTTTTTTCACTGATATATGAAGAAATACTATAAAAAGTATGTAATTTCATAATGGCAAAAATAATATAAAATCCTTAATTTTTATTTGAAAAATTGCAAAATATATAAAATAACAATAAATGTGTAAAATGGTATATATACAAGGCATGTGTATACATTTTTCACCACTCCCCTCACCCCCCAAGTCACTTCTCTGGATCCGCACTCACGGAAAAAAGTAAACTGTACAAATTACAATGTGAAACTGTAAAC
>CAKNXH010063595.1:151-10963 GCA_932178445.1 Andricus quercusramuli | reverse complement strand
CCTAACCAAATGATCACTCTTCACACATAAAATTTCCAGATTCTTTGTTTTATTAACACATCTCTAATAAATTCCGAACACTTTTTTATAGCCCGATAGGTCTCACAATTTCGAAAATTAAGGAAAGAAACAATTTTTTTTTGTCCCCACTACCAGATCATGACCTCCAATTTTACCCGGTTCCTATTTCGAGACGCGAGAATTAGACTCTAACTAAACCTATCACCACGTGGCCCACTATCCGCCATTTTACAATTTCATTAAATCTACGTAATTCTAACCTAAAACTATTTGAGTTCCCGTTCTTCCGAAACCCCAAATCTCACCAAAAATACCTTTCGACCCGTGGTCGGTTCCCCGAAATACCCTTAAAAATGTACAAGATTAGCACCGAACACGAGTAACGACGCGAACAAATCTCTCGATACCCGCCATTACCGGTACTGTGAATACGAGGAACTCATAACCTAAACGTAGCACTCGCGTCAAAATTAGCTTGGGGCGTGAAAATCGAGAAGTCCAGCTTCTCGGCTTTCACCTCCCAAGAGGAAATAAAAGAAAACGCGAAGCTAGCGACACAAACAAAAAAGAGAAACGACCCGCACTCCACTGAAAAAGAAGGAAACCCAAAAAAACGGAAAGTTCCCGAAAACGCGGCACTTAGAGAACTGGCCGAGCGTTTTGGCGGTACATTCCCTCAAGACCACGCCACCAAAACCCTCCGCCAGAAAGCAAAAACCAACTTACCCCTTCGTGTTCATATTTCCTCCAAGTCCCCTTCACGATTTTATACATTTTTTTATTTTATTTTTCGAAAGGGTATCCTCTAAATTCTCCTAATTTCTTTTCTTTTTCGTTTCGGTACAAGTTTCTCTAAATTTTTAGTCAAGTCCTTTTATCCATCCACCTCAAGGAGAGTTCGGAGCGAGAGTGACCCGACGCGCAACGCATAGTCGGCAGGTTCGCTTATCTGCTTCCTTCCAGTCGTCCAATCGGAACGTCGTATCCGCGCGTCTCGAGATTCTCCGCCAATCGCCGCCTTCCGGATCTTCTTGGACCGCCATATTGCTGGAAAACGCACCGGTATTCCTACCGCCAAAACAGAAGAGAACTTTGTTAATTTTTATAACCTCATGATTATGAGTGGGATCCCTTAGTTAATTTACATTTCCCACTCAGAATCTTTAAGTATTGATCAAAAGATGGTTTTGAAGCATGGAGTGGTTTCACCGTGTCCGAGCGCCCTCTGTCACTTCCAGAACTTCCGGAATATGATTTTAGATCATGTGAGATCTTGGCCATCCGATGAAGGGTTCAGTCCCATCTCCTTCTCTTTCCCACGTATGAGTTTCCTTCTTTCATTTCGTCGTGATCGGTGAACGTCGGTCGATAGGTCAGAAAGAGACAGAACATCGGATTACTCTTTCCCTCGCATGAACCGAATGTGTGGAGATAACTTTGTGGAGTGCGAGTGGGACTGGTGGATGCCGCCATCTTGTTTTTCTCTTCAATGTGCGGTGCTCGATCCGTCCCCCCTCCCTCGATAGTGCGGTGGACTGCTAGGCGAAACTCACAGACCAGAAGAGGATAGCCTGTGTCCAAATTCTCTCCCTCTCTTTCTGGCTTATGATGGTAGGACCACTCTGTCGCTTTCGGGACGTGTTGTTTACGTTGTGGGCGTCAGTTCGCTCTCGACCGATAGTTTCCATTGTCGGAATAATTTACATAGAAAATAAAAGGAACAAAATTGTGTTACTAATTAATTCCATGTCGCGCCGGAAGTGCCCTTGTGGAGTGCGACCCTCGTTCCGAACCCCCAAGTGAAGGGAGAGGATGTACATTTTCCCAGTGCCAGTGAGGAGGTTATGTTGTTCCTCCACAACCAGTGACAGGTGATATTTTTACCCTGTCACAACTGCCCCCACCTTAGCCCGGAGCCAGGGGTCGTTTAGATCCTGGCGGATTCTTCTCTCAGCATCATTGAGAACAAACGTTAACTCTCGGTCTCCCCCCTCACTAGGTCCTTCCAACGATCAGCCACTCCTCCAAGTGCTCTTCCCGCGGCAAGCCGGTTTCCACCGTATTGGCATCCTCCCGACAAAAGTATTATTCACAGGGGTTGTCTACTTGGGAGGTGTTATGGGAAGTCAAACTCGGGGAAGTTACCGAAATGCATCCCGCAAGGGGCGGGAATAAGATTACCCTTTGAATAATCATGGTACGTTACTCTTGTATTTCTTGACGGTAAAACCCCTTCCCAGAATTTTATCGCCGGGGTTTGGGGAAAGACGAAGGGAAAAAGATACACCAAAAAAAAAATAAAATCTTTTAACTTATTTACCGCTATTCAGCATGGACGTTCGCACGTGGCCCCTCCTCGAGCGTCGCTTTGGGGAATTTCTCGATGAGCGATATCGAGATGTCACCAAAAAAAAAAAGCTTAATGCTATAAGTAAAAATGTGACGTATCCACGAGGCTAACTAAAGGAAGAACGGTAATTACTACGGGACGGGTACAGTAAAACAAACTATATGAGATGGTGGACGCGAGATGGGAAGAGCCGACCTACCGCGACTCGACAATATCCCTGTGGTCCTAACTGCGGGAAAATATTACAAAAAAATTTTTCCTCTAGCGGAATGAGCGAGCGAAGGGTGACCCAGTGTCCACGTCGTCGCAAAAAAAAACAGCAAATACTTTTACGGCGTGACGCTCTAGTTGGGCTCCTCCCTTCTATCTCCGCTCGAACAATAACTTATGTCTGAGAAATTTTATTCCATGTAGCCGTGGCGATCCCGATACAATACAGCATATAATAATGGAGAAAGAAAAAAAAACATTTTTAAATTTCGCAGAGAGTCGAGAATTAAACTCATCGCGGGGCCCTGTTTATAGTCGGCCATTGCGACGCTGCGCCAGGTGGATCTGATGCAGCTCCTCCTCGAACGCCCGCGGATCACTCAGGACCTCCTGCCCCGGGAGCCGATCCGCCTCCCTCCCAACCAACGCCAGGTCCGTGCGCCAGAGGCGGCTACAATTTGGACACGTCGCCTTGGTAAAGCCCCTCTGGCCACAACCATAGCATAGTATGATGCCGGAGTTCACTTCTGGACACTGTTGGCGTTTGTGTCCAGGCTCACGGCATACAAAGCACCGCCATGGCATGGGGCCAGGCTAGGGCTTTGGTTTAGGCGCGCCCTCCAGGAGCCACTCCTGGCGCTCGTCCAGCTGACGTCGGGCCACAAAGGGGCTGACGGATACCGAGACACGACCGTAGTGGGCCGCGAGCGAACCAGGGGGAGTCGCCTCCAAAGATCCGCCTGACGCGCGTCCGGTGTCGACCGAATTCACGGCGGTCTCCTTCGATTCCTCCGATTCAGGTGGAGTGGGCGTCTGCTGTGCTGAACCCTCTTCTCGAACCGCTGCAATTTCCGACGCTATACCGAGGGATTCGATCCGGCTGGTGGACGGGGTTGGATCGCGTCCGGTTGTCGGAAGCGCGGAGATCTGAGTCGACGGACCTGAGCTCGCATCGTTCTCAAGGGACGCTTCGTATTCCCGGTACTTCCTCGTCCAATAACCCGGGGGTTTAGGGACGAACCAGCGTTTGGCCGAATCCGGCATCGTCTCCTGGCAGTTATCGAGATAACTATACCAGACCTGGAAGAAAAGGGTTCTATAGTCCGAGTCGTAAACTACCCCGACGCAACGAAAGGTTTCAGGTTCTTAAGGTGTTCCTTAGCGATAAACCTACCCTTCTTGTCTACAAGAGTGAAAACTGCCGGGGATAATCGACGCTTAATCTTAAAAGGGCCCTCAAATTTCTGAAATAATTTGCCCGCGACATTGTCTATCTTTTTCGATAACTTTCGGTTGGGCCTAAGGACTAAGTCACCCACTTGGAAGCTCCTTTCTAGTCTCTTAGCATTATAGTATTTTGCTTGACTTTCATGGGCTTTGTCCAAATTTCTACAAATCAGGTCGCGTAAATGATCCAATCTAGCGACTCTCTCGGCCCACTTCTCGTCATTAGGCTGTTGATGTTGAGTACCCGATTCCAACTCTCTACGCAAGGACGGGTATGGCAATGGGTTACCGTCAAAATTCAGAAATGCCGGAGAAACTTTAAGGGTACCATGGACCGCGGTGTTGTAAGCAAATCTAAACTCGGGCAGGTGAAGATCCCAATCCCTATGATTGTCCCTCAGGAAGGAAACAATCATAGTTTTTAGGATACGATTCACTCGCTCGGTGGGATTCGCTAGTGCGTGGTAAACGGGATTCGTAGTGTGTATAATCCCGATATTTTTGCACATTTGCCCTAATAACTTATTGGTGAACTCGGTACCGTTATCAGTGTGAATGACTTCCGGTGAACCCCACCGAGACACGATCAAATCCTCGAAGGCTCCCCTTACCGTGGCACCGTTTGCCGTTCGAATCGGGAGACATTCCACCCATTTGGTAAACAGGTCTTGGAATACCAAGACATATTTGTAACCCGCCTTGCTTTTCGGAAGAGGCCCCATTACATCCCCCGCTACTACGGTCCATGGCTGTTCAACGACTCGTTGGCCCATCATGCCTGCAGGTCGCGCCTGTTCTACCTTACATTTTTGACAGGTAGCGCAGCTCTTCACATAGTCTACCACGTCGCGGAACATCCCAGACCAATAATACCGAAGGACCACCCGCTGATAGGTCTTTTCGTGACCTAAATGTCCGGACTGAGGTTCTAACTGGGCTTCCTCCAACACGTTAGATCTTAATTCTTTGGGCAGGACCAATTTCCAGGCCTCCAAATCAGGCATCAATCCGTCTATCACCGGGTTCGGCCTATGTCGATACATCATCCCATTTTCTATCTTCCAATCGGGAAAACTCTTGGGCCTCTCCTCTACCAGTTTTAGGCGACGCAAATACCACGCGTCATCCGTAACGCCTATACTAGCTCCAAGCCCCATCTGGCGAGCCTTCCGGTTGGGTTACGCAGGTTGTTGAGCCAGCGAAGGCTGCTATGGTCAGTGATGAACACGAAATGAAATCTTTCCAGATACTCCCGGAACTTTCGGATTCCCCAGACTACCGCGAGACATTCCCGTTCCGTAACGGTATAATTCCGCTTGGCTGCCGTCAAGGTCCAGCTTGCGTACGCGATGACCCTTTCCTCGCCATCCTGCTTTTGGGTAAGGACCACTCCTAACCCAGAGGCTCTAGCATCGGTTTGGAGATTAAACGGGTTCTCCTCCACCTCCTTGAACAATGGGTTCGCGCGTATGGGGGCGCTTGTTAGGGCTGCCTTTAAATTGTCAAAAGCTTCTTGTTGTTGCTCCCCCCAATACCACTTAATTTTAGTTCGAAAAAGTCGGGTTAGCGGTTCGGCTAACGTCGCAAATTCCGGTATAAACCGCCTATACCAAGAGGTCATGCCCATAAATCGACGCAGTTGTTTAACCGTTTTGGGGGCAGGATACGAGACTATGGGGGCGACCTTATCGGAGTCAACTTTGAGGCCATCTTTGTTGATGACAAATCCGAGATATTTCACCTCAGAACAACAAAACTCACTCTTATCTGGATTTATCGTTAATCCTGCCTCATTTACACGGCCGAGGACCTTACCCAGCCAATGTAAGTGCTCGTCAAAAGTTTCCGTCACAATAATAATATCGTCCAGATAACTGAAGACATTGGGTCTCATCTCTGGGGTTATCACCCTGTCAATGAGTCTTTGAAATGTGGCCGGGGCCCCAGTAAGCCCGAAGGGCATCCGCTTAAACTCAAACAAGCCCCTTCCCGGTAGGGCTGGGCGGTTATGGGAATTCATAACCGGTTATCGGTTATTGAGAAAACAGGTTTTTTAACCGGTTAACCGGTTTCTTAAAATAAACCGGTTTTTTCTCAATAACCGGTTATTTCTTTACAACCGGTTTTTTATAATAACCGGTTTTTTACAGTAATCGGTTTTTTACAATAACCGGCTTTTCCTAATAACCGGTTTTTTATAATAACCGGTTTCCTCAATAACAGATAACCGGTTATGCATTCTAACTAGATGTGCCGTATAAGTCAGGTGAGAGACTGACGACAGGCAACCGGACGGAACTGCCTGTTTTTTTTTTCAAAAATCGGTGATTTTTTATAAGCCGGTTGTTTTCAAAATAACCGGTTTTATTGAAAACCCGGTTATTTTGAAACTCCGGTTGTATTGGAAAACCGGTTATTTTGAAAAACCGGTTATTTTCGAAAACCGGTTATTTTAAAAAACCGGTTATTTTTAAAATCAGGTTATTTTTAGAAACCGGTTAACCGGTTATTTTAAAAAGACATAACCGGCCAGCCGGTTTTCAAAAAAACCGGTTGTCATAACCGGTTAACCGGAAAACCGCCCAGCCCTACTTCCCGGTACCGTGAACGCTGTGTAAGCTTGACTATTCTTATCCAACGGGATCTGATTGAATGCAGCACTCAAATCTAATTTCGTTATATACCGTGCGGCCTTGAGTTGTCGCAATATGTCTGTCATATAAGGAAGAGGGTATGCATCCTTCTTGGAAATAGCGTTCAGTTTCCGAAAATCCAAACATAAACGATACTTCCCTCCCGGCTTACGAGCCATTACTATGGGTGCGGACCATTCACTATATGACTCCGATATGATACCCTCAGCCAACAACCCTGCGATTTTGGAGGGAACTTTATTTTCAGAAATGCCTTTAAAGCTTCCTCCTCCCCTTCATGTAGGGCTGCTATACCACTACAATTTTCCTCTTCCACTAACCATTGTTTCAAGGGATAATGTTTCCCTTCTGAATCTGGCATGAAGACTTTACGCGACCGTGAGAGAAATGCCATATCAAACTTTCCCTGACCATCCAGACCCAAGATCAATTCTGTGTCCAGGTTGTTTGCAATCCTAACCTATCCATTGAACCGTTAGCCATGATCATGCGGGATTTCTTACTACAATCGAGTTCTCTCCCTGAAGTCCTGGCGATTACGTCCCAAGCCGATTTTCTCAACAGTACACGAGAGGATCCGTTATCTATTAGAGTGTCCAAGGAGACGGAATCGATAGAAGCGCTAATGTGAACCCTATTGGCTATTTCTGTCGACTCCACAATACCGCTAATCAAATCTATTTCCGGTAGGCACTATCTAATTGCAATAATCTTGTCGAGATCATCCACTCTATTTCCGGGCGCTTTTAAATTGGTTTCCACTCCTGCATCAAATAACTCTATTTTAGGGTTATCATGTATCTGAGCCTCAACTATGACTTCTTCAGGTTGGCTTAAGCTATACAAACTTTCCCTATCTGACATATCTCCGCAGCGAGGATCTGTCGGTACCTCAAATCCTGTAGTTTCGGTGAGAGTTAACGTCTTACTCGTATCCCTGTCTGTTTCAAATCTCGAGTAGGCAGTACAGGCTATTATCACTGCATTCTCGATATTAGAATCTCCCATTGTCGAAATTGGCAGGCCTAACTCGATCTCAGACGGTACAGTAACGCCTCGGTAACTATCCATATCTAGTATCGCTTGTACCGATACCATTTTATCGGGGCTCGAGTTCGCCGAAGTTAAATTATCATTTTTCATTACGATCTCGAGCGGCGAAGAGGCAGTGCCGACCGGGTTCACTGCTTCTTCGCCTCGTTTCCCGAACATCTAGGACAAGTTCTTATTGTGAAGCCCTCAGTTTTGCATCCGTAGCAAACCAACCTTCTGGGCGAGGCACAGCCCTTTTGGAAGTGACCTGCCTGTTTTCAGTTAAAGCAGATCACCTCGTTCGGGTTTCTAGCTTGGGGCTCGTTTTTATCAACATCAGCCGAAGGCTTAGCCTTCTCTTAACCTTCTCCCTCCTTAAAACCGATATGGGGTGAGTGTTGCCCTTTATCCGCTTGTTTCGGCTTATTGCCTTGGTTATTTGTGCCCTGTTTCTGTTCTACGTTGATCGATGAGATTTTATCTACCTCCTCTTTCAACGCTGACGTTGGCGATTGCTTAACTGTCTTTTGGGTCGACCTCGGCCTATACGCAAATTCTTTTAGGAAAGAATTTTCGGGAGGAGGTGGTGTCTTATATTCTCTAATATACACATTCCACTCTTTTTCCCAGCTTCTTCCTAAACGAGATAGTTCAAAAAACGATCTATAATCTGTACGACGGATGACTTTGTGATAATCAGGCCTAAGGCCTCTATGGACCCAGTCTAGTTGGTCAACTATCGGAATTTCGTCCTCGAGTAAATTTATTAGGCTTTGAACATTGGTTAGATAGTCATCAATAGACTCATCTTTACCTTGTGTTCTAGACTGAATTTGCTCTTTGATTCTTCTCTCAAAGTCATCGTCGCCGAAGTGAGATCTGAACTCTTTCTTGAATTTTCGCCAACTGTAAAATTCCTTCTCGTGGTTTCTGAACCATTTTGACGGGATTCCCTCCAGTAAAACCGGCATTGCCATCAATAATTCGTCATCCGATACCCTAGTTAGTCTCCTACGGTCTTCAATTTTTGTTAGAAACCCATCTGCGCTCAGATCGCTTTTACCGTTAAATGCGAGGTTCCAACCTAGAACAATTTTTCCTAAGTCCCTATTTCCTATGCGGTTTCTATTGGCCGATCTATTGCTATAAACCGTATCTCTATCTGAAGAGTGGTCGTGGGTACGTGTATCTTTATAGCTTATATTGCTTCTTCGCGGTTTATTGTGTGGGCTTGGTCTAGAAAATTTTTCTTTTTCGATGACTGGGTTGAATTTCGCAAAATCAGGTTGACATTCGTCACGACGAGTTTCGGTAAAGGATGTACGGCTGTACTTATTTAATTTAGTTCTATTTAGACCAAGACTGTGTTCTTTGTCTGCTCTAATCCCGTGATTTTCAATTTCCGATTCTGACGCTGTGGTGTTAGGGAATAATCTACCTAGGTTGGACATTTTCGCAGTGTCTTTTCGGATAGCGCCAAGCATCTCATTCTGTGTGGAGCATCGATCAAAATTTCTGGGCTTGTCCGCTGTAGGGTGTGAAGTAACCTGTCTATTTATTTTCCGGTATTCAGGCGATGGTTTCATATTTTGGGTATCGGAGGTATTTTGTAACACGCGATGGGGAAGATGAGGATGATTGGCACCAGGCTCGGTAGTGTCGTAAGAGACTACCGGGTCTGGCAAATTGAAGGGGTTTTGCATACCGAAGATCTGTGCATAATTAAATGACACATTAGTTGGGTTAATTGGAGGAAAAAGCGTTGGTTTTATTCTTGGTGTCGAAACCGTGCTTAGGGAACCTGCAGCTGTGGTATTCGTGACGTTAGTTACATTATTATTTCCCGAAGAAGATACTGTCGTTATGTAGCTCGCGTTAGTTACCGTAGTTTCTACCGTTAAAGTGGCTGCAGTTTGAGGGATGTTAACAGGAGGGCCCGCGGCTAAATTTTCAAAATCGGACTCAATTTCCGTATCATCTAATGTGAGAGCTGAGGTTGCGGATGTATAGTCCGATTCTCTGGATGGCCACCCTTTAAGAAGCTTAATGCCTTTTCGCAATCGGGCACATTTTATTTTTCTAGTACCGGAAGTATCTAGTTCCAGAGCTTCGAGGCTTTCATTAATTTCCGGATTGTCTAATTCCGCAATCAAACTTTTTAATTCCGTATAGGTCGTAACGTTGTCGAGTGAGTTCAAGAACGCCATTTTGTTAGCTAGACAACGAATTTCTAATTCCCAAGCTGAAATGAAACCTAAAATCTTAATTCATAAGGGCCTTTTCAGAACAGCTTGATTTCCCATCACGCGTGAATAAGCGGATCTCGATTTTTACTGTTGATTCCGAAGATTGCTAACGCGTACGTCTTTCCATTGCGCGACAAGTAAAAGAAAGAAAAAAAATTTTGCTTCTAGGATGTCGCGAACCTGAAACCTTCCGAGAGCGGCCGAAGAAAAAAAAACGGTATATAATCGAGATTTTTTTTTTTAATTTTCTTATAGCGAAATGGGACAATGGTTATTGCGACATTTTGGAGCTTGTGAAGATGACGGAATTGCACAGTATATCGTTAAAACTGTTATAACAATATACAGAACTAAACAATTCAGGTCTCTTGTATCAGAACCCACTTCAAAATGTATAGCAAACAAGTACAAACATCATCAATGAAATCACAATAAATCATGTCATATATAAAAAAAAACATATATAAATCAGGTAAATCAATAAATGTTTCTTGTTAGGTTGGGTTTGGTGCTCATAGCAGCCGAACTTGGGGATTGGGGAAAGTAGCGTTCGATAATTATAATTTTTATCGACAAAAGATACTTATTTTTCCTAAATTTTGGAAAAATGTGTGTTCGGGCTGGTAGGTGGAGTGATCATTGTTCAACAGCAAAAAAAAATTCTAGGGATGACTTTAATTTAGGTTAGGAACTAGTTGGGCGCCATTTGTGAAGGTATGTCCAGCCCGTTTGGAAATTCCTCACTGTAAATATTTTCAGATGGCCTACCTCAACTCAGTCCTTCCGTAGTGCCTAGTTAAGCTGCAAAAAAGAGAGAAAAGAAAAGAAAGCACAGAAAAGGGAGCTGAGCAAAATAGGTCAAAGTGGCCATTTCGACATAAGGTCTGAGTAAGTTGAAGCGGGTCCAAAATACTGTTACGATTTAAAAGAGTTAAAAGACTACCATTCCGATATTTAAATTGTAAAACCTCGATTTCATTCTAACTTTAATTTAAAAGACATTAAGTCCTTACTGCTAAACCTGAAAAAGAGAGAAGGGGGGGGGGGGGGGTTCCCCTAACCAAATGATCAC
>CAKNXH010063594.1:44174-92592 GCA_932178445.1 Andricus quercusramuli | reverse complement strand
CATTTTTTTTTAAGAGTTATATTTTTAGTTGAAAATTCATCTCTCAGGTTAATTTTTTGATTAAAGGCTTATCTATTTGGCTCAAAATTTAACTGTTTAGGGTAAAGGTCTTTTTTTTTGTTTCAAATTAATTTTTTAAGTGAAAGTGTAACTTTTCCGTTTTTTTAAGATTGATCTTTTGTAGTTAAAAATTCTCCTTTTTTGGTAAAAAAAATAATTTTCCTGGTTCAAAGTTTCATTTTTGTTGGGTAAAAATGCATCAGTTTCGTGGAAAAATAATGTGTCGCTGAAGTCATATTTTTTGTCACATTATTTGTTCAAAATAATACATTTACAATCCCAATTTGAAAAAAATATATCAAAGTATCAAACATTTTTCAATGTCATGTACAAGGTTTGAGGGAAACAGACGAAACTCTTTCAAAATATTTCACTAAATATAATCTTGCCGCTTTATTACTTTTGTAAATAAAGAAACCACGTACATCTCTAAAGTTTACGAAATGAGGAAATAAAAAAAATTTGAAGTAGGAGCATGTATTAGGTCTAGGATACCACGTGGTTCAATCGTCTTTATGTGTAAACAATTACACATCAGATTGAAAAACAATGAATAATAACGGCTTCAGTTGCTCCATGAAATTAATTTTTCCACTTATACCAAGAATTCCAAAAATTATTATTTGCACTTATTCTGTACAAAAAATAGGTGTGATCTCATATAAAAAATAAATTTAACGAAATGATGTCATATCTCGCACTTGACTGTTGTTGAATACCTGATTGTTTGCCAAATGGGTTTTCAGTTTGTCATTTTGGATTTTCTTCTTTATTTCAAGTATTAGAGTACATGAAAATAGTACATTATGTAACAAGGGGCGAAAAGAGCAGATTTATCCCGCGGGTCGGTTTACTGCCCAAGCGAAGCGAGGACAATGATTACCCTATCCACTCTCGACCGTGGCCACCTATTAGCCCCGAAAAGCAAATTTTACTTTCTCCCGTTAATTTTACTTTTGCGCCGCTAAATTTACTTTCGCCTCGCTAATTTAACTTTCGCCCCGTAAATGCAGTTTACAGGAAATATATGCTACTTTCGCCTCTATTTTCAGGGGCGAATTGTGGCCATTTCGGTCTAGTGTGGAATAAGCAAATATTTTCTATTACACTTATGTATTTATAAACTTTAAATCTTCTAAATAATAAAAAGGAAAAATGGAAAAAAAGCATTTCTGCGAACCAACTTAATGCTGCGAGAAAATTGTATTTGCTGCAAAATTTCGCAAATCCTTCAAATGTTAAATCATGTGAAAAAGTTTTGAAATCCTTTGAATTTAATGGATATCGCTCGTAATATTGTAAAATCCCTTCAAAATGAATTAGCTTAACGAAAATCCCATTACACCCTCTTCAAACTATGAAAATCCATGAAATCACTTGAAATTTTTGTAATTCCATAAGAATTCCTCAATACTCTTAGAAATACCTAAACATTTCTGAAAAAAGATTATGAATCCTTCAAATTTCGAGAAATATTTCAAAATCTCACGACATCCCTTGAAATTTTTGAAATCCATTCAAATTCATTGAAATATTTAAAATCCTTAGGAATCTTTCCGAACTCCATGAGTATTTAGCTATATTTTAAAATCTATTAAAAGTGTTCAAAAGTTATTAAAATTGCTAAAAATATCTTAGAATCCTCAATAGTTTTCAGAAATCCTTTCAAATTTTGTTAAGTCATTTGAAATCGCATAAAACCCTTTGAAATCACGTGAAATCATAGAAACTCTTTTGTATATCTTAAAATCCATTAAAATCCTTTAAAATCTTTGCAAATCTTTTGCAATCACTTCAAATCCCTTTCAATCCTTGAAGTCTGATTAAAATCCCCTAGTGTCCTTCAATATTCGTGAAAACACTTGAAGTATTCAAAATCCTGAAACAATTCATAAAAATCCCTCAAAATCTGTAAAAATCGGTTAAAATCCTTGAATATCCGTAAGATATTTCCCAGTCTTGAGAGATTCCTTGAAATCTTTAAAATCCCTTAAAACTGATAGAAATCCTGAAAATTTCTATCAATCTTTCCGAATCTCTTAAAATCCCTAACAATATATTGAAATCCATTAAAATTCCCTAAAATCAAATAGAATCCTTTATAGTATTAGAAACCCCTTGAAATTCCGTTAAATCATTTGAAAGCCTACGAATTCCACTCAAATCCGCAGGCATATTTCGGAATCTTTGAAGATTTCCTAAAATCTTCCGAAATCTTTGAAAATATTTTGAAGTCTTATGAAATCTCTTCAAATCCATTCAAATATTTCAAATCCCGTTGAAATCGCTTATCAAAAAATTATCTAATTTGTTCATAATTCTTTTTCAAATTAATTTTTGATCTGAAAATTCAACTGAATATGAATTGTTGCAAGTGCGTATTTTCTGATTGAATTCAATCGTTTTTTATTTTAAATTGAAGACAAATTCGGTTGAAATTTCAAATATTATATTTTTTGTTGATAATTAATCTTTTCCGGTTGAGAATTCGAATACTTATTTGAAATTTCATCTTTCTTAGTTGAAAAAGTAACTTTTTTGTGGAGAATTTATATTTTTTATGCATTTTTTTTTTGGTTGACAATTCGTCTTTTCGAGAAAAAAAACTAAACTGATTCATTCAAAATTCCTTTTCTTTTTGCTGAAAATAAATTTTTCAAACTGAAAATTCAAATGTATGAATTGTTGAAAATTCGTGTTTTCTAGAAAAATACAACTATTTCTGATTTAAGATTAAATGATTATTGTTTTTGAAATATCAACTATGATATTTTTTGTTGAGAATTCTTCTTTCATGGTTGAAAAATCAAATACTTGGTTGAAAGTTGAACTACCTTGTTAAAAATTCCATTTTTTTCAGTAAATTTTTTTAGGAAATTTTCAGGAAATCCGTGTACTTTCTAGAAAACTTGTCTTTTTTGTTGATTTGAACTGTATTTGATTCAGAATTAAATTTTTTTTTAAATTTAAATATGAAATATTATATTATATCTTCCATGGCTAAAATTAACTTTTATATTGAAAATTCAACTTTTCTGGGTGAAAATTCATCTGTCTTTTAAAAAATTTATCTTTTTGTCTTCAAAATTCAACTATTTGGTTCTTGATTGAAAGTTGATCTTTTTTATTTGAAAATGCTACCATCTGAGTGGAAATTCAAGTATTTGCTCAAAAAATCAATTATTTTGGTCAAAAATAGATCGTTTTCCATGAAATTACAACTATCTCATTACATTTTTTAAAATCTAACTATTCGGTTGAAAATTAAATCTTTTGTTAAAAAGTTTACAATGATTTTAATAAAAATAATTTATTTCGATCTCATTTCCCCATTTTCGTTAAACATTATCCTATTGCCCCTTTTCGAGATTATTTTGGGCTGTAAATTCCAAATGAAGTGTAATTGCTCAAAAAATTGGAAGTTCTCAAAAACATTTAAAGTGATTAACATATTGTACAGATTGTATTCAATTAATTAAAAAAAATGTTGACCTCAAAACAGACATATGTATAATTCACATATTTT
Organism: Andricus quercusramuli; assembly: GCA_932178445.1. Taxonomy (NCBI): domain Eukaryota; kingdom Metazoa; phylum Arthropoda; class Insecta; order Hymenoptera; family Cynipidae; genus Andricus; species Andricus quercusramuli. Next base: position 89,006 of record CAKNXH010063594.1, on the reverse strand, counting down.
GGGAATGAACCTACAATTTTATTATTTTGTTTAAAATTCATCAATTTTGCTGAAAACAAAAAAGTTTATCTTTTTGGTTGAAAATTTAAGTGTTTCGATCAAAAGTTGTCTTTTTGTCATGAAGATTCCACCTTTTGAATGACATTATTGTTCTTTTTTGACTGAAAAATCATTCTTGGTTGAAAGTTCGTCTTTTTTTTATTTTAAATAAATAAACTTTTTTTTTGTTTTGTTTGAAAATTCAAGTATTTTATTAAAAATACGCTTTTTTTGGTCACAAATTAAGGTTTTTAACTGAAAATATAACCATTCCATTTTTTGTTGTAACTTTATGTTTTTCTGTTGTTGAAATTTTATGCTTTTTTTTGTTGAATATTTATCTACTTTGTTGAAAATTTGTCTTCTCTGGTAGAAAGTTAATCCTTATGGTTGAAAATTCGTCTTTTTGGTCCAAAATTCAACTTTTTGCTTCAAAATTAATTTTTTTCATTGAAGATTCAGCATTATAGCTGAAAATTTATTTCTATGGTTGAAAATTCAGCTATTTTTTTCTGAACTTTTTTGTTCTGCAGTTTGTTGAAAATTTGTCGTTTGTGATATCTTCCTTGTCAAAAATTTAACTTTCTGGTTAAAAATTTATTTCTGTGTTTGAAAAGTAAACTATTTTGTTGAAAATTCGAGTTTTATGGCCCAAATTTTTTTTTATCGTCAATATTAAATTATGCTATAAGAACGTTAATAATTTTGTTCGAAATTCATGTATTTTGTTAAAAAATAGTCCTTTTTGGCAGGAAATTAATCATCTTGGTTGAAATTTCATATTTTGTAATTCTAAAAAAAGTACGTAATCTGTGATATTTAAACCAAAAAAGATCTTAATTCGAAATAAAAGTTGAGTTAAAAAAAAAGGAATTTTCAAGAAAATAGTTGAATCCTCAAGCAAAGCCGATCGATTTTTGACCAAATAGTTGTATTTCTTACTGAAAAGCATAAATTTCCAATCACTTTTCCTGCTGTGCCCTCCATGTTCCAAGACTGATTAGGTTCAGAAATGAAAAAAAACTATTTTTTTTTCATAATTGCTGTCTTATCATATATTTAATTATTGATTTGCACTTGCATCACAAAGACTATAAGCTATCAGATTATTTCTATTGAATATTTCAGCGATTTGTTTTATTGAGATGCAATCAATAGAAGTGAGGGGCCCCGACTTTTGGCCCCGCCTCAAGATGAATTCATCTTTCGCAAAATTCACAAAATTTCAAAAAGTTATCATCAGAAGACATACTAAATTTGATCTAACTGTAAGTTCGAAACGTTACTTGCAGTCTGTTACCAGTCTTTGATTTTGATGCTACCTCTTGCCCCATTCAAATTAGTATCACAGCTTATGGACGGCCTTGGAAGGAAAAATAATTGGCAGATAGGATATTACAGGAGAAAATACACTCAATGAAGTCCTGTAATCAGGAAATTTATTTCTTCAAACACAATGGTATAATATGACCGGGAGATGATTTTCCACCATATTGGATTTTCAATATAGTAGTCATATTTAACCAGAAGTTCTACTGCTGACCGAAATGGCTCGAGCTCGGACCATAGTATCGTTTAGAACCAGCGCGTGGTCTACGAGGAACTTGATGATGTTGGCGGTGCACCATAGAATCATCAACTGACTCCCAAGTGAAGGATCCACCACTATTCAATCGAGAATTCATGGAATTTTGATATTCAAAATGATTCGCACTTTGAGACATTTCATCATAAGGTTGATAATCACGAGGATGAGAATGTGGTTGGTATTCAGATTCATAGTTATGTGAAAAAAGAGGTTGATGATGATCTTCTGCATTTTGTGGAGCGTCATGAATTTGAAGAGGAGTTAGTGGATTATTACGAGATTTACGTAAAGCTTCCAGCCGTCGATTAAACCGTGCAATCTCAGCCGTGGACGCGTCAGGACCAGGCGCTATAAGAGGTCTAGAGGTGGCAAGAGGAGTGTCTTCCGAAGAAGGCGGTTTATTCGCGATCCTAAGAGGTGTTAGTGGAGGAAAATAACTGCCCTCATGTGATGTTTCTGTAAAAAGACAAAAAAAGGTGACTGAGGATTTTGAAATATAAAACATTCATTTAAAAATACGGGCAGTCGACGATCATCAAACTAGGGTTCCTCACTGGGGTTGAAAGTTAAACATTTCACTAGGGTGGTCCAAAATGCATTTGCAAAATTTTTTTCACCCTAGAGGGCAAGTCCTCCCCAAAAAAGTTTCCATTTCCGGAGAAGGAAAATACCTTTTTTTCGAAATTCGAATATTAACACGTGCAACCGGGCACTTCAAAATCCTATTTAATTAACATGGGGGAAGTTTGGATTTTCGCAAAATTGACCTCATACTACAGGGTTTGATTGCAACGTGCAAAATTTTTCAGGAATTGAAGAGAAGTACCGATGATATAAAACCATACTCATAACTTTTATTTTTAACCCACGTTTTCCCGCCCCCCACACACAGCGCCCCAAATATGACCCAAAAATCTAAAAACTACATTTTTACGTATTATTGTTAGTTTTTAGCAATTTCCATAGCCCCTTTAATAGAAATAATTACTAATGGACAATTTAAATATTTCTCATGACTCTTTGAACAATTTTTAATTCTTCAAACAAACAATTTAATTTACATATATAATAAACAAACAATTTAAACAATTACTTATTGTTTATTCTCAATATTTCTCAAATTTGACCCAGAGATGTCCAGTTTTTTCTCAAATTGGTATCCTATGCTACTTTTTGTTGTATGATTATATAATGTTGATAGATTTATTTTGATTTTTAATGAACTTCTATTTGTTTGAATAATTTTGATTTGCTTAAGAAGTTTTTTTCGATAACTTTAAAAAAATTAAATAAAATACATATAATTATTTTTCTGACTGTATAGTGTATAGGATGAATATACTAACCATTTTTCAATTGTTTGAACAAATATAATTTCTTTAAATAATCACTTTTCTAAAAATATGAATATCAATCGGACATACTGGAAGACACAAAAAATATGTATTTAAATCTATTTACGAAAATATTTTTTGTGTAATATTTTATATTATTGATCCACATTTTTTAATAGAAAACTGCTTGAACGAATATAAATTGTTCAAACAATGACACGACTTTATTAACTTATTATTTGTGCATAACTGAATCTAGCAATTATCTAAGAAAATACAGTTATAAATAATAATAAATTGTTTAATCAAAAATATTTGTTATCGTGCACTGATTATTACCTCACCAAGTGAAAAGTGGCCGTAAAGTAAAAAATTTCGAAGGAAACCGCAAATATCTAGTATTAATATAGAAGAAGATAGTTATTAACAATAATGATTTATTTAAACGATTTTGTTTGTTAAAATGCAACAATTATTACCTCACTCTGAGTGAAAAATGGACAAAATATTGAATATTTATGATATAGCCGCAACATTCTGGCATCATTCAAAGACAATATTATTTGAAAAACTACTAAATTGTTTATGACAGTCCTTTTTTTTCTTAAATTCACCCTTGTAGGCTATTAAAAACGGTGAATTAAAAATAAATTGCATATAAATTTTTCCTAAAGTATATAAATGAAACTGAACAGAGAAGTCATTTGAAAAAAAAACAATGATTTTCTTAGAGCAATTGAATTTAAATGTTCAAACAATATAGGTTATACGGTCTGTGATGATAAAATACTAAATAATAAGCAACATAGTTTGAGAGATTTGGAAAAAACACTAGACTTTTCTCCACCTTACTTATAATCCATGAATTATGTCATTATTTGTAGAAAATAATAACATTATAAAATTTCAAGGAGAAAAACTTGTCTGAACAAATGAAGATCTTTTAAATAATTTCCAAATATGTTAAAGAAGGAATATTACTACTGTCATCCATCTACTTTATATTATTTATCCCGGAAGATAATATATTTTCACAGTTCACAGGGAAAAAATTGTTCAAGAAAAAATTATTGTTTATACAATTCAAAATTATTTACAAAGGACCTGAAAACTCTACAATTATCGATTAAAAATTATTCATGGATTCACGGGTTATCTTCGAAAAAAAAAATTAAGGATTTTTTTTCCGGAAAAAGAACAAATTGCGGGGGATGGTACACCAATGAGCGAAAGTCGAATTTTTTGACCACCCTGCTGATGATCAGTGACGAAGAAGGGGAGGGGGGAAGAATATTCAAAAAAGCGCGAGGTAGTTTTCGAACGGCTTCATATATATCATATAAAAAATCAAAAATAGAAAATGTTCGAAATTATATTATTTATTATTGCACTTACCAACTGAATGAAACAGGACAGCCGCGACTGTAAGAAGCAGCGTCCCAGCAACAGTCTTAATTTTTGCCATCGAAGGGTTTATTTGGTAAAAGCGACTGATAATTTGGCAATGAAATCACAGCTATTTATACTACCTATTTCCAAGCTGTAACAGGAAAAACGTCATGATTATTTGAAATAATTTTACCATGAGGATAGACGCAAGCAAGTAAACTTCAAACAAAAGCAAGGTCTTATCATGTACAACGCATGTGCTATGATTATTTGTATGTACTTGTATGATCATTGTCGTGTTTTTTCCGCATCCGGGTCGAAAGTAAAATAACTGGGAAGAATAAAAAAATATCGATCAGAATCTTTATTTTTTTTATTCAATAAAATTTTAGTTCAGCAATAAACAAAAACGGAAATTTGTTGCACTCTCTACCTTATACCAATACTTTATTATAATAAATTTTGTGGAAAATTTGAGTGAAGATGCCAAAGGTTAACAAATAATTATTAACTTATTTATCCAACTCAAAAGAGTAAACAAATACTTTCTCAAGTATTTTAACAAATAGCAGAAATTTGTATCTATCTGACCGAATTCATTTCACATCAAAGAAATGAGGAAGAACTTCTAGTTTTATGCGGACCAAACAATTTTAGTAGCCACGAGAATTTTTTTTATAAATTGAATTTTTGTTCAGAAATAATGAAAAATTTAAGAAAATGCTGAGGAGAAACTATGTATATAATATATATAAAAAATTGAAATAGCTTAATATCTTTTGATCGCTTTGCGAATTTAAAAATGCATACTTTCCCAATCCAGAAACATTTCCCTTTGATTAAAAAACTTATAGCGATTTTTTCGGAAATACAATTATCTGAAATTGAAAACTTCATTAAAATTGAATTAAAGAAGTGTTATGCATAATGAAAATCTTCAAAAAATATGTTTATTTTTTCAATTACTACTATCCTCGTTCTAAAGCGGACGCTTGAATACATAACTAATAGAGAACTAATTTTTTTTTAAATAAAAATTTCAGAGAACTATAATTGAATCCCTTTCAAATTTTGTTGCAAATTTTGCACTAGGAAGTTAAAAAAAATTCTAAGGTTCACCAAATGGCAACAAAAACGCCACAATTTTTGTTGGTTAAATTGGTGGCCGAACAATGAAGAAATCTTGTAAGTTTCGCATTGTCTTACAGGCAATGTTTTCGACATTCAGCCGAAAATATGAAGTCGAATTTGATAGAATACCACATTTTCCTAATTTGTTCCAGCATTTTCTCAAAATTTCGCGCCTATGAAAAAAACATTCGGTAGGTTTTGTGCAGGCCGAATCATTTTTATGGAAATGAAAATGGTAACAAAGGCACAAAGTCTTTTTTTAAATGTTGTCGAAACTTTCGTAGCTTCTGCAAAAATGCAAAAATACAATTCTAGAAAAAAATTCTCGTTGCTACGAAAATGGTTTGGTCGATGTATTTCTTCTAAAAGTGCCAATAAAATATATGAATTAGGTCGAAGGTTATACAGGTCTGAAGAAAAATTCGTGTCCTTTTTTAAGCAACCCTAAAATTTAAAATACTCATAACTTTGCGAAAATGGTATTTTCCTTAAAACGGAAGAATGCATAAAATACGTAAGATAAGTAGAATGAATAAAAAATATGTATATTGTACATGTACAATAGGGTGGCTCAAAAACACTTTTTTTTCTTAGAGGGCAAAGACCCCCCCCCTGCCCAGTTTGTTCCAAATCCAGAAAAAGAAAATCCCTAAATTTTGTTTTTTCGTTTTTTCGATTTCAACTGCTGCCGGTTGTTACTTGAAGTTTCCCATGTAAAATGCATGGGGAAAAATCACTTTTTTCAGTTTTTGAAATAATTGTTCAGGGTTTAAAAAAATGTGATGGAAAATTATGGAGGCTTGTAGAGAATTATCCAACGAAGAATTTCATAAATCGAACATATGGGTTTGACACCACTAACACACCCCTACGTCCCCACAACGTCATGTTGCGAACACTAACTTGTAGATTATTATTATGAATAATAGTATTCAAATGAAGAATATTTTTTGAAGAAACAAATTAAATTTTTTTTTCGTTCTCAATATAATCAACTGACGAGAAATAGAACGAATAAGCAATTTCATTCGATTTACTTTGTCACGTAACGTTTGGAAAAACCCTACCCGCCCCGGCGTGACAAAATTGTGACCCTCTTGGTTGCCCAGCTAGAAGAAAATCAAAATATTGTGTCATCTCCCCGAAATTTGATTTTTTTTCGCTAACGTTTGTTCGTCGTTGGTTCTGTTTGTTAATTCAATATTTTCGCTTGTACCGTCTTTGTCGCCGTGCTAGAGGCAAACCACAATCTAATTAAACTCCCATAAGATCACCCCTAGAAATTTTGATGAAATCGTCTCGACGAAGTACTGGGGGTGGATGTTTCTGATTTCTGAATTTTATTCCAGAGTTGGGAACATATTTTTTGATAGATAAACCTCAAGATTTCTAAAGAAATCATCAAGTCAAGCGTTCTTCGATCGTTTTTTTTGTATTAAGAAAATATGAGAGAAAACAAAGTTTTCATTTTTTTTCTCGGTCTTACGATCCATTTTAGAAAAAAATTAAAAAAGGAAATCGAGTCAAAATTTCCTTTATGGACGTTTCGGCCTCATCTTTGGACCTTCATCAGAAACAAACATCTCTTATAAAAAAATAAATAATACTAATAAAAAATACATACAAAAAAATATATATTAGTTATATAAAAACAAATTTTTACCTTACAGAATAATCGAAGTCAAACATAAATGTACGTCGAGGCGAATGAAAACATTTTAAAATTTTTGTGAAGTCAGATTATTTTGGAGTTTTAAAATCATTATGAAGTTCACATTTTGTAAATAAAGTGCTGTGAAACAGCTGACAGACTGATGTGACATGAAACAAACGAATAATTGAGTATAAGGCCTGAGAAAGTTGTAGTGATAGATGGACAAAATCAATTCCAAATGAAAAGCGCGCCAAATGTAATGGGGATTTAATTTAATTGATGATGCTATTATAATATTGATTTATGTTAAGAATTTCAGTTTTTAAATTGATAGATACTTTTATATATTTATCTATGAAAATTGATCCTAGAATTTTTCTTTAATAAGAGTTTTTTTCTTTAGCGAGAATTTTAATATTTTTAAAATCGAAATCATAATGATGATCAAAATGCCAGGAATGCTGTGAGAGTCCCGTATTTAAGTTACCAATTCTACAATCCCTTTTATTTTCCGATATTCTATTTTTTAAACGACGACCAGTTTCACCTATATAAACTTTATTGCATCCTTTACATTTTATTAGATAAACAACATTAGAGATATTATCATTTGTTTCGGAGTCTTTTATGTTAGTGAAACATTTTTTTAATGTGTGATCATTTCTAAAATATGCATTAATAGCAAACTTTTTTAACGCATTTTTTAATCTTTCTGATAACCCTTGTACATGAGGTAATGAAACGCGTAAATCAGCTTGTCTATAATTTTCGAACCATTTTTGCTTTTTCTTATCTTTAATTGAGCTATTGTAAATTTCATGTACTCTTATTTTAATGACACTTTCAATTAACGGTAGTGAATAATATTATTTTGTTGTGCCGTAATTTTTGATTGGTCTAAGTTTTCTTTTCTAAAATTGATGTCACTTAATTTGATACATCTATCAATTAAACCTTTAATTAATCCAATTTTCTGACTAGATTGATGGCAAGAATAGTAATTCAAGTAGATAGATAGATAAACGTTTATTTTTCAGCCTGCTGGCCTTAAAAAATTGACTTGCTTACACATCCATTTTTTACAGAATTTCCTTAAAACTAACCCTTAAGAACTAACATCCATCCATTCCTTATCTCTAAGCCGCACGCTCGTATCGCCTTGCCTTCCTCGCTTCGCCTCGCCTCGCTCGCATGTCCCTACTTTTTCGCATTGCCTCGCTTGCCAACCTCTGTTTTCGCAGCTAATACCTATTACTTATCTACTATTTACAATATTTACATCTTACTTATATCTACTTTCTCTCCTATTTACAATCTTTCCTTCTCCACTCCTCTTCCTCCTTCCTTCTCTTCATCTCCATCTTACCCACCACTCCCTTCACCCATGCTACTGCCCTTTTTTCCCCCTTTTCATGCAACAATGCCTCCATGCTTATCTCACTTCTTTCCACCTCCCCGCACTCCTCCAGCCAGTGCTCCACTCTTGCATCCCCCTTTCCGCACAGTTCACACATCCTCTTCTCTTGAGAGAGCCAAAACCAATTGAAACCCTCCATACAACCACACCTCATCCTCGCTATAAGTTCCTGACTTCCTTTCTCTCCTTTCACACACAAATATTGCGCTCTTGCCCTTGGCATAATCCACACATAGTTCCCGTGAAATCTTGACTCTCTTATTCTCTCTTCCCCTTCTGTCTTCTCTCTCTCCATGCTGTTTTGCTTAACCAATTCATAAACCTTCCTTCCTTCCTCGTGCATCCTTCTCACTTCATCCATCTGCAATCCATTCATTCTAAAATACCGTTCCCTCTCCGCCTCCATCTTCCCACCCCCTCCCCTGTTCTCCTTCTCCCACCAACACTCCCTAACCAGCCTACTTCCCCCCTCTTCCAAAAATTTCTCCTCATATTTACACGCCCGGCTCCCTGCTAGAATTCCTACACTCGTTCTCCCCGTCTCCCTCCTGACAATATAATTAGGCGTGTTCCTTGCCAACCCCAGGGTCCACTTTACATACCTCTCCTGCGTTCTATTTACCTCTTCACTTTCCTTCCACCCCCACACCTCTACCCCATACAATAGCACACTCATCACTAGTGAATCAAACAATTTCATTCTCCTTCCAAAGTCATCTGCGAATAACTTCATTCCCAACCCCCACACCTGCCTCATCACCACATTTGCCCTCCTCACTCTCTCTTTTATGTGACCATCCACTCCCCGATTCCTTCGAAACACGAAGCCCAGGTACACAAACTCTTTCACCTCCTGTACCTCCTTTCCCTTCCACTTCCACTCCCTTCCCTTATCCCTTCCCCCTCCTTTTCTGAACACCATAACCGTGGACTTTTCCGCATTCAGCTCTAACCCCTTTTCATCCAGGTATCTTCTCAACCTCTTCATCATCTCCTTTAAGGCCTCCTCGCTGGTTGCCAGCAACACTATGTCATCTGCATACGCTAGTGACCAAATTCTAACCCCTCCTATCCTTACTCCTCCTACCACCCCGGCCTCCAGCTTACTTTCCATATCCGCAATTAAAATCGCAAAAAGCGTTGGGCTAAGTGGATACCCTTGCCTTAGACCCCTATCCATCCAGAATCCCTCGGAAATCCCCTCCCCTCCTCTTACCTTGTCTTTGGTCTCTTCATATATCTCCCTTACCCTTTCAATTAGGCCTCTCTCTACTCCCCTATCCTCCATTGCCTCCCACAACCTCCCCCTATCCACCGATGGAAACGCGGCTTTGAGATCCACAAAAAACGCGTACACTCTCGTCCCCTTCTTCGCTAATTCTCTATCCACCACGTGCTGCATCACGTAGATATTGTCAATAGTACTCCTACCTGCCCTAAATCCCGCCTGCGTCTCCGGCAATATTCCTTTCCCCTCGACATCCTTCCGCAGTCTCTCTGCCACTACCATCGCGTATACCTTATACGCCGTATTCATTAGCGTAATCCCTCTATAATTTTCCTGCCTATCTCTATCCCCTTTCTTATACAGTGGCACTATTAGCCCTTCTCTCCACCCTCCTGGGAATCCCTCGTCCCTGCATACTTTCTTCACTACCTCCTTCAGCCTCTCCCTAACCTCTTGTGTACTAAACAGCCATGCTTCGTTCTCTACCCCATCCAGTCCTGCTGCTTTTGACCTTTTCAACTTCCTTATCTGCTCCTCTATCTCTTCGTTATTCAACTCCTCCATCTCTGCCTCCCCCGTTCTTCTACTTCCCCCATCCTTCTTCCTTGAATCCGAGCCCTGGAATGATTCTTTGAAAAACTCTCTCCACTCCTCACTCCCTATCTTCTCGCTAACCCCCACCCTACGCTTCCTAAACCTATTTATTATCTTCCAGACGTCCCCTTCTGTCTTAACATTTGCTAACTCCTCTTCCAGATCTTTCTCCTTTTCCTGTTCTTTCCTCTTACACACCAATCTAAACCCCTTCCTCATTTCTACGTACTCCTCCCTTCTCGCATTACCCTCTTTCCACTTCTTGTGCTTCCTCTTCACCTTCCTCTTCATCTTTTTACATTCCCTATCCCACCGCGGCTTCACCATTCCTTTCTTCTTCTTTCTAAATACCTTCTTTTGCACACAACCTTTCACCTTCTCTTTCAGATCCTCCCATATCTCTTCCACCGACTCCCCTCCAAAGCGTACCTTTCCTAGCTCCTCTTGATATTTCTCCACCGCCTCCCTCGTCCAGGTCACCCTCTCTCCTATCGAGACTTCTTCCCTGCCTTGTCTTCCGCCACCCTCACCTCTTATCCACAGACTCAATGGCTGATGGGCTGATTCCACCCTCCCCTCTACTGCGAATTTTTCCATCTCCTCCCATCCTTGCATATTCATGACCACATAATCTATCACCGATACCCCCACCTTACTTACATATGTGTATTCTCCCTCTTCGTCCCCATTTGCCATACCATTCGCCACTGCCCACCCTCTATCCTCCATCCAGTCCCTTAGAATCTCCCCCTCCTTATTTATTACATTATCCTTCGATTTCCTCTCGAAGCTCTCCCCTTCCCTGTAAAGTCCCCCTTCGCTCCCCATTCTCGCATTAAAGTCCCCACCCAGTACCACCATACCCTCTTCTCTTTCGCCCAGTAGGTCTTCCACTCTTTCTTTAATTCTTTCCATCCCATCCTTGTTGTACACTGTCACAAACTTACACTTTATCCTTCCTATTTTTATTTCCCTCATTTGCACTCCCTCCCCCTCTTCCTCTCCATGAACTTTTTCCTTTAATCCATCTCTAACCCCGGTTATAATTCCCCCACTGGCCCTTCCTTTCTTCTTCACTCTGACCGCCTCCTGAAGTCTCCACCTATACCCCCTTGGTAGCTTTGGCTCTATTCTATCCCATTCCTTTCTTTCTACCCACGTCTCTACCAGTCCAACAACATCAAATTCCTGGATATGCCGCCAGAACTCCTCGTCCTTCTTCTTTACCCCTGCTACGTTCCAGTACAGCACCTTCACTACTCCTCTACCCTGCGTTACCCCCACCCCCCTGCTTCCTACGAAACAAATCCCCCTGCACTTCCTTCAACACCTCTCTCTCCTCATCCCACACCCACATCTTCCCGGCTACTCTTATTTTCCTATATCCCACCTTCGCCGATCTCCCTTCTCTCTTCTCCCTCCTCGCCCTGTCATAAAGCATTCTCTGTACATCCCTTTCCTTTCTCGTCAAATCGTGATCTATGAAAACTCCCACATCCTGTATCCTACTCTTATTCCGCATTACCCCCAGCTTTTCTTCCCAGCTCCCAACTCCACAACCGCCACTTCCTTCTCTTTCCTCCCCTCCAACTTAATTTTCCCTACCCTGCCTTTAACCCACCCTATGCTCTGTAGCAGCTCTTCCACGCCCTCCCTTTCTTCTCCACTCTTTAACTTCAACCCTCTTATCACAGTATTATTTCTCCTGTCTGCCTTCTCTTTTCTCTCCATTCTCAACTCCATTGCCCTTATCCGTTCCCTATCCGCCCTCTCCTCCTTTTCATTCCTACGCTCTCCTACTTTATCTTTTATCATATTCTCTACCCTTTCCCAAATACTTTTAATCTCACTTCCCCCACCTCCGTCACCTACTTCCATTTCCGTCCTGCCCTCCACCTTCTCAAGTCTCTTTTCCGTCCTTTCCTGCCACAGCCTGATCTCCTCTCCCATCTGCTTTATTTTAACTTCCTTCTCTTTCCTTTCCCTCTCTAACCCCTCTACTATCTCCCTCATCTCTTTCATCTCCTTTTCCCATTTCTCATCTCTAATTCTCATTTCTTCCCTCATACCTTCCACCTGCTCTTTAGTCCCCTTCACGTCCTTCCTTAGCTCCCTGATCTCGCCTACCAGCATCCCGATAGCCTCCTTCTCTGACAATCCCTCCATTTTTTGGGGGGGTGACCTACGTGCTCTCACGCTTTTTTTGAATGGACTCTCCAATTCGCTTTTGTCCGGACACTCTCGGCTGTCTCTCTTCCTCTTCAAGAGATCCTCCCCGTCACTTGTGCTCGACTCTCTCTCCCTTACCTTCTCGCTTCCTTCGTTCCGCCTTCCCCCTCTCCCAGACGCGCTACTCGACCCCGAGCCATGCCTTGTTGTCCGTCGTGGCACGTGGAAAATTTCCTCCCCGTCAACTTCACTAGCAGCACTGACAGCACTCTCACTGCTTATCTCACGCTCTGCCGCCGGTAACTGGGAATACTCCATGCAATACCCACCGCGGCCGACAGATGTCTCTGCAGCTTCGCCGCCAAATTTTCCCTTTATTTCCCTTGTTTTTTTGTTTTTTTTTTCTTTTTCTATAACTTACGGCCCCTGCAGACACCCCTTTCTCTCCCTTTACATCCCTTAACTCTGCTATAACCACCCCTGAGCCCTCAAATGCCCAAGACTCCCGACCGCAAGCTCCTCCGACTGCTTGCCAACCTAACCTCACTTTCACTATCTACCTTAATCCCACCTTACTCCCTCGTCAAAAACCACTTTTTATCTCCCCAATCCACCCCACACAACTCTACTCACCCTCTCGGCGTCCACCCTCACACTCCACTCACACCTTCTACACAAATTCAGTAAAATCCTCTCACCACCTGTCACCAAACACGTTCTCACTTCCGCCACCAACATGCAAGCTAGTAATTCAAGTATTGGCCTGACCATGACGGTTTTTTAAATCAATTAGTAATTAAATTTCCATTATTATTTTTTTTATAGACAGATCTAAGAAATTGAGAGTATTATTATTTTCTATTTCCAAAGTAAATTGTAAAGATTCTTCTATACTATTGAATGTGCTAATTAGTTCTTGGATTTTATCTGTAGGAACAATAGTGAAAATATCGTCCACATAACGCTTGAAGAAAAGTGGTTTAAAGCTTAATTTAGATAAGGCTCTATTTTCAACATCTTCTAAAACAAGATTGGATGCAAGAGGTGATAAAGGTGAACCCATCGGGCAACCAGAAATTTGTTTATAAAATTTGTTATTGAATGAAAAAACAGTATTGTTAAAGACCGTTCTGACAGCTGTTAAAATCTCTGAGTTTGATATTTTAGTTAAATTTTTATGTAATTGTAATTTATCTTCTATAACGTCCAAAACTAAATCCAATGAAATGTTATCGAACATAGATATAACATCCAGCGAGAGGAGTGAATGTGTGTGAGAAACATTGAAATTATTAATTTTTTCTTTAAAACTCCAACTATCTCTTATGAATGAATCAGTTTTTCCAGATACAGGCTTTAGTAGATTGGATAAGAATTTTGCTAAATTGTAAGTTGGAGAACCAATAGTGGAGACAATTAATCTCCATTTTAATTCGGGTTTATGAACTTTGGGAAGGGCATATGCTTTTGCTGACACACAACCATGGTTTTTTAATTTATAAGCTAAATTTTCATTTATGCATCTTTTTCTTTCCCATCTAGAAATAATATCATTACATTTTTCTTTTATGGACGGAACTAAACTAGTGTTAACTTTTTTATATAAAGTATTATTCTGTAAAAGATATTCAATAGTTGACTTGTAATCATCTGAATTCACGGCCACTAAGATATTACCCTTGTCTGCTTTTACAAAGATAACATCTTTCTGGTCATTTTGGAATTTTGAAGCAATATCTGAAATTTGATTGGAGTTTTTTAATTTAATGATTTTTTTATGATTTGAGATTAAATCTGAAACTATCTTTCGAACATTTTATTTATTATTATCATCTTCAACGTTTTTTATACAATTTTCCGTATCAGCAGTGATATTATTAGATTTATTACAACTCTAACACCATCCCCACTAATAATTTTTAGAAAAATATAAGATAAAAATTATTTTGCTGTTTCAATGCAAATAATATTTTTGATTGATTTTTATGTTGATTAGTTGATTATTTACATTAAGGTTATATGATTCAATATTGGCTACTATTTTCAGGATAAAAATATTTTTTTCCTTTAAAATATCTCCATTACAATTATATAATTCTTTCAAATGTTTTTGATGCTGTGAAATGAGTATCAGAATTCATTTTTCAAAGTTATATGTGCATATATTTCTATTTCTCCTGGTATTACATTGAAAGGTTATTAATAATTAAAATTTTCAGATAGATATTAAATACAAGGCATTCTAATATTTCAATAAAGATAATTATTAAATGCTCTCTATGTTATGAACTCAGTAATTAAATATTGACTGTTTCTGTTAAAAATTACATTTTCTGGAATTAGTTGAAAGATGATTAATAAATTAAATGTATTGAAAGGAAAGTCCAAATTTAAAGAAAAATAAACTTTTATCTATCTATATGAAGTAAAAATTATTTGAAGGTTTCAATGAAAGTAATTTTTTCATACTTTTTATGTTGTAAACTGATTAATCAAGAATAAGATGATTAATTTTGTTCACAATATTAAATTACATTAAGATTGAAATCAAATATTCTTTAATTGAGTAACATAAATTTATTATTTACTTAGAGATTATGTACTTAAATATGGGCTATAATTTGTATAATAAAAGTTTATTTATATTTGAAATAGTCCTACTCCAGTCACATACATGTCCAATTATTTCTGAGGTTGCGAAATGAGTATCTGGATTTAATTTTCAAAATTATATGTACATATGCTCTCACTTTTCCTGGAATTAGATTTGAGGGTACTTCAAATTTACTAATTAAATCATTATAAAAATTCCCTTTGCATGAGAATTTAGGCAAATCTTTAAACTCCAAAATACACCTCACGTTTATTTTTATTTGAACAATAATGATTATCAAATTAATTCAAATTTCTATGACAATATAAAGTAAAAATTATTTGAATGTTTCGATAAAAATAATTATTGAGCCGTTCTCTAGAGTCGAAAAATGTCGTTTTTCGATAATTGCATTTTTAAGTATGTACAGTGTTTGATAAGTGGTTATTTTTATTTTCGCGTACTTTAGATGTTTCGCTTAAAAGTTATAGTATCCAATAATGAATTGCGACCGGTCGGAAAAAATTAAACATTACGTATTAATATTTATCAGCGTATTAATAAATAATACTTAAGCCGTTTTAACGGAGAAGGACTGAAAAAGTCTTCGAAAAGATGCGTAACGTAGGATAAAGTGATAGTATTGCAATAATTTTATTTGAAACTCATTATACATTATTACAATAACAATTATTTCAATATTTGTTATAACATATTATATTATTATTATTATTATTATACCATTAAGCCATTTCCCTTTCGGGGTAGGCGTGACTTGCTCGGTTGGAAAATAGTGAAATAGGTATATAGGTATAAGGTGGGTCGGGATATGGGTATAAGGTAGATGGGTATATAGGTGTTAGGTATAGATGTTTTAGGTTGATCTGGAGTTCTCGTGTTATTTATATAAATGACACGTTCACTCCGCAACACTGCTCCGACCCAGGTTGCTGATCAATCTCTCTAGCGATCACCTCAAGTGAGGATGCTCACAAAATTGTTATGTATGGTTCCCCACTTAGGATCATTAGTATCCAAGGTCTTTGTTTCAGGCATCATTGACTCTATTGTCACTCTGTTTACAAACTATTTGTCGCCACACTTTTCTGTCCTGGCATACTACTCTAGCTTCATTCACGTCCATGCATTTCTTCATGCAGGCTCTTGTGTATGGCCATTTTAGCTTTTTTTGGTATGTTTTTATTTTTTAGGATGGACCCTGCTCTACTGATAACCTGTTTACCCTTATTATGCGCCTATCTAACTCCTTATCTATGTTTCCGTCGTTAGTGAATAGACTACCTAGATATACGTACTTGTCAACTTGTTCTAATCTCTCATCATTTAGGACAATGTTGCATATTGTTTCCTCACTTTTTCCCTCAAACACCATGATTTTCGTTTTATTCACGTTAATTTTGACCATTCAACATTCTTTGCAAGTCCTCGACTGATTCTGACATAACAATTTTGTCATCTGCGAAAGCTAACCCACGTACCTTGACGGTTTCGAGATCTACACCTTCTTCGTCGAAGAAGGCAGTTCTTAGACACTTATCGATGAATATAATGAAAAGCCACAAGGACATAACGCATCCTTGCTTCACGCCTTGCATAATATCGAACCAGTCACTGTGATTCCCATTCACCCTTACACTCGCTTTACTACCTGTATATATTGTGTTTATTGCTTGTAGGAGCCCTGCATTTACTCCATATTCTTCAAGGACTTCCCAAAGTTTACTTCTATTTACCTTGTCAAATACTTTTTCTAGATCAATAAATGCACAGAAGACTTTCTTTCCTACTCTCAAACTTTTTTCTGTGACCTGTCTTAGGCTAAATATCTGATATGTACATGATCTTCCTGGCATAAATCCACTTTGGATTTCCCATATCTTCTCTTCTGTAATTTCCATTACCCTACGGATAAGTATTCTTGAGTATATTTTACTTACGGTACTTAGTAGGCTGATACATCAGTAATTACTGCAGTTGCTTTTATCTTCCTTTCTTTTGTATATTGGTACGATAATCGCTTTTCTCCAAGAGTCTGGGACTTCTCCCGTTTTGATATATAAATTTATTAATTCGCAGAACCTGTGAGGTATGTACTTGCCACCGTATTTAAGCATTTCAGCGCTAATACTGTCTATACGCGCAGCCTTACCGTTTTGCAAGTTCTTAATTATATCTCTGACCTCAGTGACAGACTTTTTCAATTGGGTTTTCTAATGCATTATGTTCTATGTTGCAGTTTTGTTGCCCTATATATTCACCTCCTAATAGTTCTTCAAAAGAGTCTTTTAAAGCGTCTACTATCCCGTCTATATCATATAGCATTTCGCCTCTACTGTTTCTCATGCTATCAAACTCTGTACTTTTACTTTCCTTCAGCTGTTTATAGAATAGTTTCATAATTCCTGTAAAGCAGTTTTTTTACTTTGTTCTCTTCTTCTGTTCTGGTTTTCTCTTTACTCTCTTTGAATAGTCGTTTAACTTTCCTATTTTTGTGTCTGTAATCATTTTTAAGTCTATTTCTCTCCTCATCGCTAAGACCTGTCATGTTCAGCGTTTTATTGTGCGCTACTTTCTTTTCTTTTTGAGCTGCCTCAATTTCATCATTCCACCATGCGCCGCTAGATTTTCTTCCTACAACGGCCGTACCACATACTTCGGTCGCAGTTTTGACAATGATATCCCGTAAAAAAGTCCACGCGCCCTCTATATCTTTATTGCTTATAAGCGCTTCCCCCGTTGCCCTATCTACGCGTTCAATTAATCGCTATTGAAACTCTATTCGCACTTCTGGTCTCTGTAAATTTTCAATTTTTATTCGTGTTTGTTTCGTTTTCTTTGTTCCCCATCCCCGCCCTAAGTTTATTTTGCAGACTAAAAGGTAATGATCAGTATTGCATTCGGAACCCCTCATGACTCTTGTATCTTTAACTAGTTCTCTTAGTATTTCATCCGCAATAACAAAGTCAATTATACTGTGCTATTTCCTTTACGCCAGGTGTACATGTGGATCATTTTATGTCTAAACCAAGTATTTGTAATAAATAAGCCCTTTTCTAAGCATAAGCTAACTAGATTTTCCCCTTTATAATTTTTTCTTGTTGGATCTCCAAAATTACCTAGCACCCTTTCTGTATCTGTATCCTGACGTTGGACACCGACCCATCCGTTCATATCTCCTAGCAGAATTATTCTTTCACCTTGATCGAAAATACTAATTGTATCATTTAAAGTGTCCCAGAAGGCGTCCTTAACTTCCATTGAATCGCTATCAACTGGTGCGTAGCACGCTATGATAAATAATCTTCACGATGTGATTCACTATCTAATTCATAATAATATCATTAATACGTTACATTAATTTTATTATTAAAATTGATATCTTGTTACTATCATCATTATACAGGGTGGGGAAAAGTATGAAGACCCTAAGAAATCTCCGTGGTTTGTTAAAAACAAAAACCAATGTCATACTCTAGGTAACTTCAACAAAAAATCTAACAGTGACCTTGGATTTGACCTTGATCCTGATTTCCAAGCTCATTTTGAGATAATTTTTTTTTTTTTTTTTTTTTTGAATGAGAACCCATATTTTCGCTGCCAGAAAATGAAAAAGCGGGAAATTTTACGTCTGGGTATGTGTTTGGATCAAGGGTTAACGAGCTTTCTACAGGTCAAATAAAGATCAAAGTTACGCAGCAGGACCTCGTAGGAATCTCGCAAAATTAGTGAAAAAAAATTCACCAAGGTCATACCCTGGATAACTCCCAACAGGGTATCCAAATGTGACTTTGGTTTTGACCTTGAACATCGTTTTCCAGGTCATTTTAAGGTGACCCTTGTTTTTAAAAATGGGAACCCCAATTTTTGTTGCCAGAATTGAAAAGAGCGGGAAATTTCACGCACGGGTATGTGTTTAGGTCAAGGTATAACTCTGTAGGTTGAGGTTCCCTCTACAGGTCAAATGAAAGTCAAAGTTCAACGTTGGATTCCTCATTGAAGGTTAAGCATTGTATGACCTTGGTTAATTTTTTGACCAATTCTGCGAAATTCTAACGAGGTCCTGTGACAGCGTACTTTAACCTTTATTTGACCTGTAGAGGTCACGTTAATCCTTGACCTAAACACATACCCGAATGTAAAATTTCACGCCCTTTTCGATTCTGGCACCAAAATTAGTGGCTTAAATTCAAAAAAACCACTAGAATGATAAATCTTTAAAAATCAAATAATTATTTTTCAACAAAAAAGTTCAAGCTTAGAATAAAAATGCGTTTTTTTCAACCAAAAAGATTAGTTTTCTAGAAATGGAATACCAAAATTTTTAATAAAAGAGGTGAATCTTCGAAATAAAAAAATATTGAAAAAGGAGTTCAACTTTAATCAAATAGTTACATTTTTTCCATAAAGATTAATTTTCGACCAAACAGTTGCGATTTGTAACAAAATCATTATGTTTTCAAACAAATAGTAGAATTTTTAACCAAACGGGATGAATTCCGATAAAAAAATATAACATTATACTTTTTAACAAAAAAAAATCGAATCAATCTCAAAACGGCAAAATTTTTGTTCTAACAGTAGTTATTCAAATTTTCAGTTATTTTTTCTCTTTAGGTTAAAGTTATACTTCTGATTCAATCTAATGATGCAGGTCTCATTTTTTCGCCGATCTTATGAATCATTTCAAAGATAGGCGACCGTTAAGATTGATTGTACCTGTTGTACGTTCCTAAATAATTAATAATGACGTAATTGCCAGTTTTATATCATAAAAATTATTTCAAGCAGCTGTGTTATTCAACGAAAAAATAAGTTCTTATAAGTAACTGACACAAGTTTTATCAACTCTGTTTGAACTATGATGAGCAACTTCTTCACTGCAGCCTCTGTACAAGTTTGCCGCACTGATGATATTAGTATAGTGCCTTCTTCACTGATGATAAAGTTTCGTTTAAAATGTAAATTTTACAATATTTGTCAAGCTATAATTCTGAAGTAAATTTTGATAGCCTCGCGTAATAGTCAGGAAAAATAATAAATTGGTCGGGGAAAAATGAGGGAATTTTTAACATGAAGTTGTGGGGAAACCCTGTTATAATATTGTCGTTAGTAATTTATTTGCTTTGTATTTATATTTTTATTTCTTGTTTTTTGCAGTTGCTTCCTCCTGAAAATTATCGCTTTGGTTATAAATTTCATTATTTGTTTTGGTAGAACTTTCATCTTTCTTGTATAAAAACGCAACTATTTGATTGAAAATTCATCAATTCTTTTGAAAAGTCATTATTTTGGTTAAAAATTGAACATTTTTGTTGAAAGTTGCCCTTTGGGTTGAAAATTTAATTATCTTTATAAAACATTTACTTCTGGTTCAAAACTTACATTTTGATCTTGAAAAGTCAAAGTGAAATCTTTTTTGAATGAAAATTAAATTTTTTTTTTTAAATGTGTCTTGTTACGATTTTTGGAATGCATGAAAAAATAAAAATCAGCAATTTCATTTCAGGAAACTACCTCTTTTTTCCGTTCTTTATGTTCTTTGAATTTCTACTGATTCTTATGAATAGAAAACAATCCGAAAATTCGACTTTTTTTTCGAAGGTGAATTTTGTTAACTGGAAATTAAACTTTCCTATTTTTAGTTAAAAATAAATAGTTTTAAGT
The DNA here is from genome assembly GCA_932178445.1 of Andricus quercusramuli. Classification (NCBI taxonomy): domain Eukaryota; kingdom Metazoa; phylum Arthropoda; class Insecta; order Hymenoptera; family Cynipidae; genus Andricus; species Andricus quercusramuli. The sequence goes on along the minus strand of CAKNXH010063594.1, from coordinate 68,185 downwards.
TGAAAATTCGCCTACTAAAATTAATGTTGAGAATTCATGTTTTTTTGGTGAAAAGTGTACCACTTGTACGGAAGTTGAACTACTTTGTTGAGCATTGATTTTGTTGGTTAAAGATTCATATATTTTATTGAAAAATATTTTTCAAACTGAAAATGTAACTATTCTATCATTGGTTTACAATTGTTTGTTTTTGATTGAAAATTCAACGATTTGGTTGAATATTGATATATTTTGTTGGAAGTTTCATCTATTTTGCTTCAAAGTTCTCTTTTCTTTTAGAAAATTCAACTATGGAAAATAGTATTGTGATGAAATTTTTCTTTTGAAAATGTGTGTCGGAACAGCTATTACGAAAAAACAGTTTCAGCTGAATTTTCCCGAACATTATTGATAAAGGTGAACACTTCAATTGTAATTTTTTCAAATATTGAGAAATGAATCTGTTCTTAACATTTTCCTACCACAAAATAATTTGTAAACTTTTTCACACTTTCGAAGAGATGAGAAAAATTGAATTGGAGACACTGTTTAGTTCTGCGTGGAAGGAGGGGATGAAGGGAGATCGTACAGTCAATAGTCGTTGAGTTGTTGAACTGTCTGGCTTTATTTTTTGAACTACAATACATTGCACTACACTACTGCACGAGCACCGTTCGACCGCACGTCCGTTCTGGGCGAAACGCGAAGAGTAACTGAACGGAGTTGACGCGCGGCAGTCGATGAGAGAGACCTTGACGGCCCTCGAGTGGCGCCCTCTACTGGAGACGAGCCGAAACCAAAAATACCACACGCCTGGTTCCTTGAACGACGATCTGCTAGCCGCCCACCGCCAGGTCGAAATTCCATGCTCCGATTTGACTGAAGTCGCTGATGACGTCGCCTCGCGTTTAACACCTCTCATTCATTCACTCTGACTTGACGGTCATGAGAGGCACCCTTTAGTGCCCCATGCCGCTTAACAACTCCGCCTTATGCCGTGCTAAACTTAAAGGAAACCCACAAAAACCTTTGAGAGAGTTGCAAGTCTATTTAGTTCAATTACAACCTTCAACCTTGGGCTTCGTATTGGAGTGACGGGCGCGATCCAACTGCAAGAATCAAACAATCTAGCAGTGTTGGCGCACATGGTGCGCTTCGTCAAATTATTCGAGTCATTCTCGGGTGGAGTCAGACGGAACCATTCATTCTGCGGATCCCAGCAAACGCCGAGCTCGTTGGTGATACCATCGCTGCAAAGTTGAAGTCTGGTCGGGTGAAGACGGGCTTGTTCGGGTAAATCTGCTAGTAGCTCCGGTCGATTGATGATCCATTTGCGGAGAGGAAATCCGCCGATAAGCTACACCTGTAGCTGCTTTGCTTCTCGAAGGTCATTGCATCCCGTCAGTATGTCGTCGACAAAGCGATCTTTCAAAAGAACCAGGGCAGAAGTCACAGCCGACTGTCGGTAGTGTACGACTGGATCATTCTCACGCGCACTCAATACAATGCGTTGCAGATCGTTGTCTTGTTCGTTCACCAGAATCTGCCGATACATCATGCAGATTTCGGCGCCGCAAGCACGTTTGTGGCGTCTCCATCGAATCAATACGTGGCTTGAATTGGTTTGAATTTGGTAGGTCCCGATGCATTGGAGACTCCTCTTAGGCGGCGATGATGATCTCCCTGTTGCCAGATTTTATGATGTGGTATGTAGTATGTGGGTCGAACGTTCACGCGCAGCTCGTTTCACAGGAACAAAGGGCGAACGTCGGCTCCAAGTAAAAGATCGACCGTTCGATGATGGCCGATCCGTGGGTCGGCAAAATCCAGTCCTTGCCAGGCAGGCATTGATTGTTCATTTGCAACTCCTTGGCTCCTTGGTTACCGGGATGTCGGGATGGATTGATACCAGCAGGATGAAGCGCTTAATTTCCTGGTATTATTCAAGGCGTCCCTTGGGTGTTGTAAAGTTGTTGCATGTGGTATGCCTGACTGTTGAGGGGTTGCTGAATGACTTGTATTGCCTGTGGATCAGCAGCCATCGTTGTTGTTGTTGTTCCACCCTGCGTAGACACGACTTTGTGTGGTCCATTTGCCTGTTGTTATTGTTGATGGTTTTGCTCCTGCTGAACCTGCATTTTGTTGCTTCGTTGAACCTGCTGCGGCTACTGTTGTGGCTGAGCAGTGGAGGCGCGAGCCTGCGTCGCTGATCTTGTCAATAGTCAATAGTCGTTGAGTTGTTGAACTGACCGGCTTTATTTCTTGAACTACAATACTCTGCACTACACTACTATACAGCACCGTTGGATCGCACGTCCATTCTGGGCGAAGCGCGAAGAGTGACTGAACGGAGTTGACGCGCGGCAGTCGATGAGAGAGACCTTGACGGCCCTCCAGTGGCGCCCTCTTTTGGAGACGAGCCGAAACCAAGCAGACACAAACGTAGAATATCTTAATAGAGATAATAGAGATGGATATCCCAATACAGGAAAATTATAATTTTTCTCTGACACTTATAAATTCCACTTTTTTTTATTATCAATATTTTAATATCAATATTTTGAGCGAGTTGAAAAAAATGGTTTTGAAAAACAGAATTGTCCAAACAAATTATCATTGTTCATAATTATCTTCTCCTATAGTATTGCCATATAGTTGCGAATTTGTCTAAAGTTTTCCACTTTTTGCAACTTTTTATTTACAGAACATTTAATCCTTGTGCACCACGTGTGCATAGCGCGATCCAGAAATTGGAGGACCCGCGGACAGATCATGTATGTCTCAAGGACCTCAACTAAATGGCCGTTGAATATTGAGGAAAGCGCTTGTTAGTAGCAAATGTGGGCATGTATAAATTACGTTAGTGGTGTTTCGCATTCAACACAACCGCACTATCAATCGTGAATTGGTTCTTTCTACCACGGGAGTCTTGACAGCAACCTCCTTGTTCTTCGGAAAAGACGTTTTTCTAATAGATTTGATACTTTCACGATGATTCATTATAATAAATTTAAATTTAAAATTTAAGGATTTTTTGGGTTTCAATCGTGTGGGAAACTATGATTGTTGCCGACGTTTCGTGAACATTGCAGTTCACTTCTTCAGGGCTGCCCTGGAACTGTAGTTTCAGGTTATGTTGTTCTTATATATGTGTTCTTATATATGGCGCTCTGGCCAATCACAGGCATCGTAGAGAATACATATATAAGAAAAACATAACCTGAAACTTTAGTTTCAGGTCAGCCCTGAAGGAGTGAACTGCTATGTTCACGAAACGTCGGCAACATTCATAGCTTTCCACACGATTGAAACCCGAAAAATCTTTAAATTTTAAATTTAAATTTATAATAGACGTTCTTCTCCTCACAATAATTACAGAGGAAGTCAGAAATGATAGCTGTGAGACGCCTACAGAAGGTTGAGAGGCAGGTGATCGGTCGGTAATCACTAGGACTACCAGCATCTACCTTTTTGAAGCAACTGCAATAATTACAGAGGTATCAGCTTATTAGGTATTGTAAGTGAAATATACTCGAAAATACTATTTATTCCAAGCCTTCAACTAACAGGAGGAGGTCCTTGTTGACTCCAAATTTCGGCAGACCGTTTCTCATTGATGGTTCTTGATCTGCGAACTCTAGGATGGCATCAGTGAAACGCACTAGGAGACGCAGGCTCTCCTCATTGATATCTTTAATGAGTTTAGCCGGATCAGGTGCAGGCTCCGGCAGCTAAAGCCTAACGACTGTCGATCATGAGACAGTCGCCCTGCTACATCCCAAAAATGTAGCCCAGACTAGTCCGTAGAATCTTGTGTCAAGGGTATAGGAATCTCCTTTTCCACCACACCTGCGGGGCACGCTACAGTTGCTGCTAGTTTTTTTTGCACCTGTTTTTCGAGGTTACTTATATCGACTGATGAGGTTCGCCCGTGAGGGATCCTTTCCGTGCCGCTGCCCGAAAGTGACATCTGATCACGTTTCCATTCATTTTTGTCGTCCAATTGATCTTCTTTCTGGCCTGCGCAACTTGAAGTTGCTGGCGGAATGCAATCTTAACCTCAGATTTTATTCGGTTGATGGGTTTCCAAGGAACGAGGTTCTTATCTATAATTTGACGCCTCCGTTGTCCAAGGTGGTCTTCGGTTACTGTTTTTATTTCCGGGAAATTCGATAGACATTTTTGGCGTGTTCGAATTGGCAGCGCATCAAGTACTCATCATGATCAGTTTGGAAGTTGAAGCGCTGCCATGACATTCCTGCGGAAGTGGTTGGCTGGTGGTTCCAAACCCAAACATCTTCCGCAGGCGCAGATAATTTTTTGCTGCTTACCCTTCCTGGCCGATGTTCTGACTGGACAGTAGTCTTTTCGGGTATCCCGGTGAGATCTGCCTGTTTATGAAGTAGCTCACGACCACGGGCTTGTATGCTGCCACACCCAGCGGTAGCACTAGCGACGTGGGTGACCTTACGCGACAGACGGCACAGTTGGAGATGGAAGTTTCATATCTGCAAACTTGTTTAGAGCTACCAATCTTTGTAGAATGTCATGAGGAGCAGTGTTGATGGACCAGATTAGGTGCTCCCAGAAGATGAGCCTTTTGAATCCGTTTCGCGAAGGACTGAGCCTGACGCTGGCAAGTCAGGATTTTGTTGAGTTGACTCTGAAATGAAGCTTTCATACCACCAAGACAGCCGATTTTGAGAACTACAAGATGGAATTTGTAGCCCTGGTACAGCTTGCTCAGCTCAAAAAAAAGTTCTTGATATTTCGCCCATTTTTCTTCCTTCTTTGCCATGATATCATCATCGGCTGGAACCGAGAATTCAATCACGTGAATGATCTTCGTCTTCATATCTTGGAGGAAAATATCAGGCTTTGTAGAACTGATACGTTGAGTGGTGGAGAATATGAAATTCCAGTAGATCTTACACTGATCATTCTCCACAACGGACTCAAGTACTTCTGGGAGTATGGCAAGGCGGGCAATGGATGAACAGTTTCCACTGAGAACATGTCCAAGTGTATTCTGGCTCTTGTTTGCACGCTCGGTAGTTCGTATCGCCTACAGGTACATTCATTATGCAGTCGCGGTAATCCAAGGTATCTATAACGCCATCTTAACAGGCGAAAAAAAATTCCCCAATTTCCTATCTCAATACAGCAGACTTGAGGAACATGTTGGGCAGACTCATTGATAGCTACACATACGTGTAATACCGTAGAATTGACCATGAAGGGGCTTGTCAGTATGTCCTCTTAGTAGAAGCGAATGTTCCGCTTCCTGTACACGACTCTTGAGCACCAAAGGTGTTAGTGATGCTAGGCCATGCGTAGTGTCGCTGGAACTAAATAAGAGGACAAACTTCTCTGCGGCCCTATCTGTGCCACGGTCTGAAAACGCTGCAGCGTTGACAATTTCATGTTGATGTTCGAGTCGCATAAGATGATCTGTGCTATTTAGAACTAAGCAGGCTGTCGCCAGAACCGTTTACCGATGAAGACACTTCAAGCTTAGCGAACATCTCCCTCCTTTATCTCATGGAAAGTATATTCGAGTTACGGAAGATTCAGAAGTATGCCTGCGATGGATTGTAATCATCTCACGTGGGCTTCGGTCAGCTTGCTTCAACTCATCGACGTTCCATTTTACTGCAACAAACGTGTAGAGCAGTATAGGAACGGCCAGCATATTGGTCGCCTGGATATTATTCTTCCCAGATAACTTGGAAGCCCAAATTTTTCTGAGAATTCAGTGACACCTCTTTTTAAGGGCTGTTCTTTACACACGCACATGTTGGGTTTCCGTTTGCGGCATTGTAAGACATGTATGTGTTTCTCCATTACTAAGGTATTGGAAGGTATTTCCGCCTATGTGTTAAGCATCCTAATCTTCACGTGATGAAGTAGTTTCTAGTCTTTCTTGGTGCAGGTGGACGCAGGTATACCGGTTCAGTCCATAGCTCATGCCAATCGCTTTAGAGTACCTATTTGCCGCCACCACAAGGATGTTAAGGTCCTCTTTTGAGGAAGCAAAGAGTTTTAAGGTCCTTATATTCTCTTCTATTCGGCGGACTACATAGTTGTCCAGAGCAAAGAGTAGAAAAGGTGGAATTTTCCTGAAGCCACTTTACTCGCCGTTCAAGGCGCTCTCTCGCTGTTGGAAGATATCTTATTTTTTGCGTCCAGTGCTGCTTGATGGTTAGCAGTTTACACTTGTTCAGCGTGTAATTTGCTTCCCTTGAGTTTCGAGCAAGTGGTCCAACTTCTGGAGTGAATTTTTCATTAGATGTTATGGAACTAATGACGCACTAAGCATTTGATGCATGCCGTCTCGCTGTTTAAATTTTGAACTAAAGCTGTGCAGTACGTTCGCGAGTCATACTTAGGCGTACTGAAGTATCGTTACTTCTGTTGTCGCTAAGCAGATAGACCGCCTTCTTGTAAACTACACAGTTCAGAGTCCAGGGATCAACATCTGCGAGGAGCAAATCGGGGAGAGCAGTATTACCTTTAGCAGAATTTTTCATCCTGAGGAAGACTCTTTGGTGGATTTTTGTTCCTCTACTTCTTATGTTGGCATTATCGACTATCTGAAAAGGTGGTCCTCCTGAAAGAAGTGGTATGTTCGCTGGATGATGTTGCTCTTCGTGACAAAGAGCTTCATATCTGTTTTCGCGCAAAAAGGATTCCTGATTTCTTAAATACTAAGGCATTTTATGAGCATATTCCAGGTTCATATTGAACCAACCTTCATGTAACCTCTGCATGAATCCTATTCGCGAAGGTGAGCTTCTTTGCCAAAAGGTAAGGATGTCCCTCTTGCGTTTGTCCGAGGCCATTGCCTGGTCCTTGCCTCGGTTCGGTCCTATTGCCAGTCGCAACTGAACCATGGCCCCGATCCGAGAGAGGCCTATTGTGCTGTATCCCAGCAATCATTTCAACTACTATTTCCACCTGTTTTCTTTCCATGTACAAGAGTTTTTTCTGCCTTTTTCTAAACATGGTTCTTTGATAAACTTTTTAGAGTGTATCATAGCTCTAGCCATCTTCCAATACCTCGCGTGTTCCTGCTAGATCCAATTCTCAATGGCATGCTGAGACGAAGCATACGAAGATTCGGAGTATGGTTCAGGTTCGTAAAGGGCTTTTTCAGTCCTGCTTATTGCAAGAATATCTGCCTTCACGTTACCTTCAATGATCTCATGTCCAGGAACCCAAATCAAGTTGACATAGTTTTTACCAGACACAGATTATTTGACATTTGATTATCGGAACATACGTATATCTGTTTGACAACAAATTCACGTTTACGAATCTCCTCTAGGCTGGTCTTAATGGCCGTGATTTCTGAACCTCCTCACTGGACGAACTATCAACCGAATAAGATCTCACGTTGAGACTGCATTCCGCCAGCGTACAAGTCTTGAAAGAATTGGGAGCTCGAAATTCGCTACGTCTTATTCAGAAGGCAATATTGATGAACACGTGTCGCATTGGCTTAACTTTTCTGGGTGTGAACAATGGTAGTGGCTAAAATCGCATCCTGCTATCCCTTGAATTCATTCAAAGTAATTAGATAGACGTTCTCTAACTGAAAAATAAGATTTGCGTATAAAAAAAGAGCTTCAATGTTATTGTTTCATTTTCCATTTTAATTAATTATAAATTTAACTATTTGGTGAGAAATTCATGTATGTTGTTGGAAATTAGTCTCTTTGGAAAAAATTAATCTAATTGGTTCAAATCTTCTTTTTTTTTGAAATGCAACTGTTTATTATTTCTGCTTGAATTTGACTGTATCTTATTCAAAATCAAAATATCTTTGGTTGAAATGTCATGTATAACATGTTCAGCTGAGAACTCATCCTTTAAAGAAAAAATAATTATATAAAAAACTAAAGTATTTTCATGACCATTTTGTATCTTTTTAGTTTCAAAATTCAACAACTTTTTTGAAAACTGATGTATTTTTTTTTTAAATTCATCTCTTTTAATAGAAAATCAACTCTTTGGTAGAAAATTTGGAGGTTTGGTTAAAAATTCATCCTTTTCAGTTGAAAATTTCACGTTTTTGTTGAAAATTTGACTTTTTCGTCAGTAAATGAATCTTTTTCGTCAAAAATATATCTTTTTGGTTAAGGATTCAACAACTTGATTGAAAATTTATCTTTCGAGCAGAACTCGACTGGTTGAGAATTCTCTTCCTTTTGTTGATGATTAATTTTTTGTACTGAGACCTTGACGATTTTATTTTTGGTAAAAAGGAATCTGTTTTCGTTGAAAATTCAACTTTTCGGTTCGAAATTCGTCTGCTGAAAATTCGTCCTTTGGTAGGAAATTAACATTTTATGGTAGAAGAATCATCATTCTTAATTGAAAATTAACTTTTTTGTTATAAATTCAACTGCTTTTTATTAAATCTAAATCTTTTTTTGTTTGAAAGTTCGACCATTCAGTAGAATATTCGTTGGTTGAGGAATTAGATGATTTTCCGACCAACAAATATTCAACTGTTTTGTTAAAAATTCGTTCTTTTTCGCCAAAAACATTTGTCTTTTTGATGTGAAAATTTGATTATCCAGTTAAATGTTCAAATATTTCGTTGAAAATTCTTTTCTTGTGGCTTGAAAATGTAACTGTTTGTTTCTTAATGCAACTGTTTGGTTCGGCATTAATTTTTTGATTTTGAAAGTTCCCCTAATATTTCCCTATTTCTGTGAAAAATTACCCTCTTTCACCTGCTTTCAAAGAATTTTCGGCCATCCTACTCTTTGGTTGAGGGAGCACATAATGCACATAAATGTGACATTTTTCTGCACCTGTTGTAGTTTATTTACAAAAAAAAGTATTGTTGTCGGTCAGTTCTTATTCAGGAATATTACATATGTATTTTATATTTATATTGTTTTTCCTTTATATCCATGGATTGCGTGAGGGACTTCCTGGCCAACCTGGGTGTTCCGTGTTGCACAGGATAAATCAATTTTCAGTTCTTATTCAAAAAAATTCGGTATTTTTTATATTTCCACTGCTTTTTCAATAGATGTAGTTAATAGATTGATAGGCCTGATACACTATTTGGTTGGCCTGGTTGCAAAGTAAGTTTGGTTTTTGATGGTTGCGTCGATCCTCCAGGACCTACTTATGTTACGCATTATTTGGGGGTTGATTGCTCTTATTATGGTTTTACGCAGCATGTGAAAAAACCCGTTCTGTAAAGAAAAGTAGAAAATTATGACTAAAAGTTTTTAATAATGTACGTAATTCTTGGAATTTAACTTTTAGCGCCAAAGAAGGGAGCATTCACATATTACGTAACATTAAAAGGGGGGTCGTATTTCTGTACAGTCTGTTATGTGGGGGGTATTTTTACTCATTTACGCAACATTTTCAGGTTATGAATTTTCTGCACCATCAACTTTGCATATCAAAATTTCTAAATAAATAATTTATCTTCATCATAAAATTGATTTATAAATGTTTTTAAACATTATTGATAGAAGAGATTTAAGTTGTCAATGGTTGTTCAATAATGGGAAATAATTATATTCCTAACATTTGTTTATCACACTATACAATTCAAACTATAACAATTCAAATTATTTCGTAATTATTTGAGTAAGTTTAAGAGACATTCAGAAGTTTTTAAACGATTGAAAAAAATTAAAAATTGCTAATAGTTTCAGAAAACTTTGTAAGGTTTCACAAGAATGAAAACAAATTTAGGTTCTTAGAAAAAAGCAGAATGATTTTTCATTTCGAAAAATTGATTTTAAGAGATTATATAAAAAGATTTCAAAACATTTCAAAAGATTGGTAAAATTATTACAGAAGAATCTGAAAGATTTTAAGGCAATTTTTTAATTAATTAACCTCGGGAACATTTCCGAAAATTCATCAAATATTTCTTGATTTGTTTAGGATTAGTCCCAAATTTATTTAATTGAATATTTATCTCTTTGGTTGAAATTGGAACCATTTTCTTAAAAACTGACTATTTTTAATTAAAGATTCAACTGCTTGGGTAAAAGTTGAACTACTCTGTTGAAATTTCTTTTTAAGGAATGTTTATCTCTCTAGTTAAAAATATAACTCATTTGTTGAAAATTAATTTTTTGCTGAAAATTCATATTGTTTGGTTGAAAATTCAATTTTTTTACAGAAAATTCGTCTTTTGACTGGGAGGTTCAATAATTTAGGTGAACATTTTTTTTCTTTCATGACTGAAAAATCTTCATTTATTGAAAATTCGTCTTTTCAGTTAAAAAAAAGAGATGATTTTAGAAGATAAGAACGTTAATTTTCAGCTAAGAAAGATGAGTTTTCCAACATAAAGTATAAATTATCAACTTAAAGGGCGAATATTCAATAAAACCGTTAAGCTTCCGACCATAACGATAATTTAAACAAAATTTTGAACATTATATGGAATAGCTGCATTTTTAGATAACAATATCAATTTTATGCAAAAAAAAATTTGAAAAGAAGAAACTTATTTGCAAATAAAAAGTTTAATTTTCAAACAAAAATATGAAATTTTCAACAAAAAAGTTAATTTTTCACCAAAAATGTTAATTTTCAATGAAATGTTTGAATTCTCAACTAAAGAACATGAATTTTCATTCGAAAGTGAAATTATTAAGTTTTAAAATTAAAAAATTTTTGATCAAACATGAAATTTCAAGGTAGGGTTTACCGAAATGTCACAAATTGTCACAGGAGGAAAAATTGAGTGAAGAATCACAGAAAGTAGCTTCACGTAATATGTGGATGTCCCCTAATAGAATGATGCAGTAACTTCTGCTTTACGCACTTCTTTTTTGGCGATGAGCTTGCTGATGTGTGTGCTGATATTTCTCTCACTTCTGGTGTTTCAATCCATCTCACGCCTGGTGATTCCTCAGTTCTCACTCTAGTTCTGATACTGCTTTGTTTTACTAATGGACCAGGTTGGACATTTGTGTTCCACGAGTGCTTAGCTCGAGGTTTATTGAACGGGATAAGAGCCGCAGAATTGCCGCCTAAATCAGTTATCCGAATTGTAGCGGTAGGTCTCTGATTATCGAGCCTAGATACACAGCCACACAAAAAAAGGAAAGTATCTTGACCTGGGGACAAGATAAATACAGGGTGTCACAAAAGTCCCGGGACGGCTGAAATTTCTGCGAGGAATTCAATGACATTCATTTTGATCATGACGATCACCTTCAAGGTTTTTTTCAAGGTCAACGCCTTTTTTCAAATGGAAACCTCTTCTTTACATCGGCTATCAATAGAGCTGGAAATTTAACTTTCAAATATTGACCATGAATTGAGCTTGAAGGTCATCGTCAAGGTCATGCTCAAGGTCACCACTGAATACGCCTTGTTAAAGGTATTAACTTTGTTTGCTACGAAAAAAATTTGAAAAGCTTCTATTGCCAGAGGTATGCAGATATTTTTTGGAGGGTTTCGATTCTAAAAACGTTGACCTTGAAAGAACCTTGGAGGCCATTGTCAAAATCAGAATAAAAGTCCATATTGAATTCCTTGTTAAAGGTTTCTTCATGAATGACATTGACCTTCTTGAAAAATATCTTACCTAAAGAAATATTCCGTCGTCCCGGGGCTTCTGTGACACTCTGTATATTCCTATGGGTTTTGAAGCGCTCAATCGACATCCGCCTTCAGAATTGGCCTAACGGCCCTTACGAAAAGATATGACAGGAAAAAAATTACAGGTATGTCATTCTTTTTCTGTCATTTTTTTGCGACCGCAAGAAAATGACAGGGAAACGACAGGAAAAATGACAGGAAAACGACAAGCAAAACGACAGCCGTATATGACTGGCCCTAATTGGCCATAATTTATAATAATATTGCGTAACATTATAAATTATCGACGACTTGCAGAATTATTCTTAAACCATTTAAACTTCCCTGTAAAGCTCAAAGAATCATTAGCAAAAGAAAATTATTATGGGAATTTTCATGATGAAACACCTTTCTGTATCCTGTTGCTAATTCCGAATTATCTTCTAAAACATAAATTGTGGAATGTGTTCGATTTGCCATTCTAAACTTAAGTACCCCGGGCAACAATTTCAGACTATTTTCAACTTTCTTCATCCCTCAACAAGTTCGATGCGTGCTCCTAATTCCATGATCCAACAAAGAATGGTTTCGCCACGCGCATCTAAATAAAAGTGAACCAATCAAAGGGTGCGTAGATTGCCGTAGCGAAACCATTCTTTGTTGGATCATGGAATTAGGAGCATGCACTGAACTTGTTGAGGGATGAAGAAAGTTGGAAATAGTCTGAAATTGTTGCCCGGGGTACTTAAGTTTAGCACTTTGTAAGGATGAGAAGGCATTAGAATGGCAAATCGAACACATTCAGTTATGTTTAGCAACAGGCTACAGAAAGGTGTTTCATCATAAAAATTTCCATAATAATTTTCTTTTGCTAATGATTTTTCAAGCTTTACAGGAAACTTCAAATGGTTTACGAATAAGTCTGCAAGTCGTCGATAATTTATGATGTTATGCAATATTATTAAAAATTATGGCCAATTAGAGCCAGTAATTTTCGGCTGTCGTTTTGCCTGTCGTTTTCTTGTCATTTTGCCTGTCGTTTCCTGTCATTTTCTTGTGGTCACGAAAAAATGACAGAAAAAAAATGACAGAGAAAAAATGACAAACCTGTCATTTTTTTCCTGTCATATCTTTTCGTAAGGGGGGTCTTGGTTTGACCTTGCCCCTTGGAAAAATACCTTAAAATTGCTAAAATGGCTTGTGTTTGCTCATACAAAGTCGAACCAGACATATGTTGATGCGTTTTTGGAATCGTTGAGTCTAATCAGGCATCAGTCACACTTCTCGCGGGAGGAAAGGATATAATAGAGGACAGCGTGTATGTCCGACTGGCTGTACTGCTGATTCGAAATATTTAAGCTTGGTGATAAAGGTGTAGTCACTGCAGTCAAAATGCATGTTTCTGGTTTGATTTTGTACAAGCAAAACGGGCCATTTGGGCGATTTTAAGATGTTTCTTTAGGTTGGGGTCTAACCCAGACCCGTTAGGCTAATTCTGATGGTGGATTTTAATTCAGCTCGTCAAAATACATAGAAAAATAATGATGTTTCATCCCCAGATTAAGATACTTTTTTTGTGTGGCTGTGTGAGACCCACCGCTACAGTGATACGAGCCACAGAATGTCCGTCTAAGTCAATTATACGAATTGTAGCTGTAATTACAGCTACAATTCGTGTAATTGACGTATAAAGGACTCAAGTCCTTGATTATCTAGCCTAGATAATCAGAGAGCTATAGCTACAATTCATATAACTGACTTAGGCGACCATTCTGCGGCTTGCATCATCTTTAATAATCCTACCTATGGGTATTTGCGAACTATTTTCTCCAGGTATACTTGGTCTCGATTCTGTAAAAAAATAGAGATTTGTAAACTTTTCAGAAATACAATCAGATAATAGCTATATTATCAAATTTAACACATTTAGATAATTATATACGAAAATCTGTGCATATTATTATTATTATTATTATACCATTAAGCCATTTCCCTTTGGGGTAGGCGTGACTTGCTCGGTTGGAAAGTAGTGGGATAGGTGATTTTGAAAAATATGTGGATGACATCAGTTTTTTCAAGATTCCACAATTCTGGTCCATTTTACATAAATTGTTTGAACAATTTATTATTGTTTTTAGTAATTTTCTCATAGAATGTAGTTAGAAAGACGTGGGTTTTTCACAAATTTTTCATATGTTGTCCAATTTTCAATTAGAGAGAAATGAAATTTTCAAAAATCAGCGTTAACAAGAGTGATTGTTTAAACCATTTATGATTAATGTTAACAATATTCTCTTAGAAAAATGCTACAAAAGTGCAGTTAAGAAAAAATCACTTTTAGGCAAATTTTCAATTAAGATAAGTTGTGTTATTAATTAGTCAAGACAATTAATGGTTTGATCAATTTATTATTATTATTAATAATATTATATTTAAATATTGCTAGATAGATATGGTTTTTTTTAATTTCTGGCTTTTTGTCCAATTTTCAATTGTTGTGGAATAATAGATGATGAATTCAAGTTAACAAAATAATTGTTTCAACAATTTATCATTATTGTTAATAATATTCTCTTTGCTTAATTGGTAGAACGTTCCGGTTTTTTTCTTACATTTTCAACTTTCTCTCTATTTTTCATTAGGTGTGACTTAATAATTGATGAGATTTAGACAAAATAATTTTTTTAACAAATTATTATTGTTTAGGACTCTCTTCATCTATATCACTGCCTGATAGTTGTGGTTTTCCGCAATTTGTACCTTTCTGTCCTTTTTCTCACTTAGTGAGGTAGGAATTAATTGAAGGTAACAAAAAATTTGTTTAAACAATTTATTATTGTTCATAACTATCTATTATTAGATAAGTGCTAGGAAGTGACGGTTTTTTCTAAAATCTTTAACTTCGCATCGCCTTTTTATTTATGAACAAATAATAAGTCAAACATAATAAAAATGATTTTTCGAATGGTATTGTTGTTTTAAGTGAATTACTTTTGCTTTTTTCCCAATGCTTAAAAAAAATTAATTCGAAGAAAAGAAGCTATTTCGCACTTTCTAGCACTTATCTAATAACAGATAGTTATGAACCATATTAAATTCTTTAAACAACTTTTTTGTTAACTTCAATTAATTATTACCTCGCTAAGCGTCAAGTCAACGGCGATACCACGCTGAAAACACCAGTTCCCGTTAGATCACTGAAGTTAAGCAGTGTTGGGCGCGGTTAGTACTTGGATGGGTGACCGTTCGGGAATACTGCGTGTTGTTGACCCGTCGTGGGTGTGGTGGACTCACACTGGTAGTATTTATCCACCTTTCGAGTTCGAAATGCTAATCAATTTTTTTTTTTTTTAAGCGAAAAAAGGAAAGAAAGGTAAAAATTGCCGGAAAACCGCAACTATCAGGCATTGATATAGAAAAGGATAGTCATAAACAATTAAAATTTGCTTAAACAATTTTTTTGCTGAATCTGATTGATTATTAAGCCACGCCTAATGAAAAATAGACACAGAGTTGAAAATTTCAGAAAAAAACCACAAAATTATACCAATTTCAATTGAAAATTGTAAAAAAGCCAGAAATTTCAGAAATTACCGCATCTTTCTAGAATTATTCAAATATAATATTAATAATGGTAATAATAAATTGTTTAAAAAATTATTTCACTTGACTCTAGTTGATTATTTAACTTATCTTGATTGAAAATTCGACTAGAAATGAATTTTTTTACTGCAATTTTATAGCATTTTTCTAAGAGAATATTATTAAAATTGACAATAAATGGTTGATGAACTATTGATGAACTATCACTTTCATTCAATTGAAAATTGGACAACAAATGGAAAATTTGTGAAAAAACGCGTTTTTGTAACTCCATTCTATGAGAAAATTACTAAAAACAATAATAGATTTAATATTTTAATTACCGATCTGTTTTTCTTATGTAGTTCTGAATTTTACAAACATAACATTATTGTCTTCTAAAAAAATCAATGTATCTATTTTGATGACATTCTCTATTTTTTATATCAAATAGTAGATTTTTCAACTAATAAATATAAATTTTGAACTGAAAATGAAATAATTCAATTTTAACCGAAATGATGTGTTTTCAAACAAAAAGATTAAGTTTCCACAAGAAAGACAAATTTTCAACAAAATACATAAATTTCCAATTGAACATTTTCTTCTGAAAGAAGACCAATTTCCCACAAAATTAATAGTTTTTCAACTAATAAAATTAATTTCTAACCAAAAATGGAACAGTGCCATTTTCAGATAAAAAAATTGAATTTCCAACATTCCCAACATTCCCAGCCAAAAATCAAATACATACTTAAATTCCCTGGTAAAAAAATTAATTTTTAAACAGAAAAAAGTAAATTTTCCAATACAATAGTTAAATTTCCAGCCATTGAGATGAAATTTCAACTAAAGCAATGAATCTTCCACAAAAAAGAATTATTTTTCAGCAAAGTCGTACAATTTTGAACCAAAAAAAGATTTTATTATTGGATAGGAAACAGTTGGATTTAAACAAAAAAACGAATTTTTATGGATTAAAATTGCTTAAATAAAAAAAATATTTAAAAAATGTAAAAAAAATTCAATACAATTGTCACATTTTCATCATAAGAAATTTGCAACTGAAGAAAATAAATTTGTAACCAAAAATGAAATAGTTCAATTCCAGTTTTAAAAAAATATAATTTTGAAACAAAAAAAAAGATGTTTCGAACAAAATACTTGAATTTTCAACCTAAGAGAATAAATTTCAACCCAAAACTAATGAATTTTCGACTAAAAAAATGAATTTTCAGCTGAAAAATTAATTTTTAACCAAAAGAAAAAATATTTTTAACAAGGTAGTTACATTTTTAACCAAAGAAATGAATTTTCAACAAAAATGATCAAATGAACGAAGAAGAATGAGGATTGCCTGAAAAAAGTAAATCTTCAAACACGTAGTTGAATTTTCGACCGAAAAATTATTTTTCAACCAGGAAGATTACTTTTCAACAAAAAGAGACGAATTTTCAATCAAAAATAACAATTGAAAATTTCAGTTAATCAATTCATAACGAAAAAAACTGATTTTCAGAAAGTTTCACCAAAATCCTGTAATTTTTCAAATAAAAAATATCAGTTTTTAACCAAAAATAAAACAAAAAGAAATAGAAGACAAATTTTCAACAAAATAGTTAAATTTTCAACCAAAGAGGAGAAACTTCAATCAAAAGAAAGGAGACGATTATTCCTCAAAACAGTTTGGTTTTTTAATTTGAAAATATGTTTATTTCTAGTTTTCGTTATGAAAATAAAAAACAAATTAAAAATAAATAAAAAATAAAAAAATATATATAAAAAAAAATTACACTAGCATTTGGAATTGATTTTTTTCAGCTGAGTTTTCTAGGTTACATTAGGCTCTACATGAGCCTTAACATTTTGTAAATGAAACATAAAGAATACATTTTTTTTAATGCTCTCAAAATTAATTTTTTCATTCGATAATTCACAAGTTTCCAAGTACTTTTCAACTAATTTTTGATTCTTTGAATAATTTTTATTTGCTTAAATAATTTTGTTTGCCTATAAATCGTGAAAATGTATTATTTTCTGTGGTGAATCACTCAATAGGTCGGTCCAAAAATGCATTAGAAAATTTTTATTTCTATTCTTATGCATATCGCCTGGAAATGTGTTCGTGTCTGCACAAAAATTCATACTTTTTTTTTGTTTTGAAAAAAAAAATGATATTTAAAAGTGGCGCAAGCCCCATGAAGTTTAACACGTATTTCCCATAAGGAAAAAACGTGTTTTAGTAAATTTTACAAAAATATTGCTTTTTAAATATCACCCCCATAAGTCTGTTTTATAGGGTACCGGAAAACCCCCATAAATGAAAGAATGGGTTTTGCGAATTTTTGGCGCTAATGATGACTTGTTTTCGGTCCTTTGAGGGCAAATTATTTCTATTTCATGGAATTCGATGAATTCAATATTTACATAAATTGTTTAAACAATCTATTATTTTTTTGGCAATTTTCTCTTAGAATTGAATTAGAAAGTCGCGGCTTGTTTAAAAATGTTCCACTTTTTTCTTTTCGTCCAATTTTCAATTATAGCGAGGCAACAATCAATGTGAACAATTATAATTGTTCGAACAATTCATTATCATTGTTAATAATATTCTCTTAGAATGTTGCTAGAAATTAGAATTTTTTTCAAACATTCTTCACTTTTTGTCTAATTTTCAATTAGAGTCAAGTAATTAATCCATTAAAGAAGACAAAATTAATTTTTTGCTCAACAAAGTATCATTATTGTTATAATATTCAATTTGAATGATGCAAAAAAGTTACAGTTTTTTCTGAAATTTTCAACCATTTCTCTACTTTTCACTTGGAGGGATTTAATGATCAATTCAATTCAGCAAAAATAAATATTCAAACGAATTATTATTGTTAAAAACTTTCTTATTTTTCATGAATGCTAGATAGTTATGGCTTATTCTGGAATTTTCAACTTTTCACCCACTTTCAACTCAATGAAGTAGTTCATAATGCAAGTTAACAAACATAGGTGTTAAAACAATTTATCATTGATTTTAGCTATTCAAAACAAGAAAGAAGTTTTTGAACAACCCTAATAACACAATTAACGAATGTCAAAATTAATTTGTTGTGTCTTTGCTCCTTTTCATATAGGAAAAATTAAGAAAATTCTAATTTCTTCTAATCTCTTACACTATGTCGCTTAATAATCAATATTATTTTTATCATCAATGAAATCGATCTGGAAATATGAATGTCAATAATATGACTATAAAAAATATTTAAGAAATGAATATTGTTGAAAAACTTAGGGTGCAAGTGCTGATATAAGAAAATACTTATAAATAATGATAACGAAGATTAATTTATTTGAATAATTGCAAAACGCCTATCAAAATAAAAATCACCTTTAACATTCTTTAACTTTTTGAGATTGACACAAAAAAAAATTGGTTAACAAATGAAAATTGTTCAACCAATTACCATCTGTCTTAAACAAAAATATCACTTTTAGCATTCCTCAAATGCGTCGTCGATTCCAGAAAGTAGTAACTTTACAATATTTACAAAAAAAAATGTTTAAGGAAACGAAAATTGCTTAAATAATTGTCAAATATCGTTAAAAAAATATATTGCTCTCAACATTCGATAATTGTATTCTTAATTGAAGAAAATATTTTCTTACGATTTGGATTAGATTATTTTTAATACAAATGCAAAATTTTCAAAAATGTAGCAAATATATTAAAGAAGAAATATTATCCTTCAACTTTATCACCTGTATAATTTATATCGAAAAATAATAACTTTCCACGATTTATGGGCAAAAAAAATTGCTTTCAAACAAATAATAATTACGTAAACACTCAAAAATTGGTAGAAAAGATACTTGAGAAAAATACTTTTCTTGAGGGGTGACTAAATTTTCATCTACAATCACCTTTTTCCAATATTTTTCGAGAAACCAGCTTTTCCAATTTAAAACCCAATTTTAATTTCAAAAGCTCAGTAGTACGGGTAATGTTCACATATTCGAAAAAGTGTGTAATTATGTAAATCAAATTAAAAACATAAGAAATACTCCGATATCCCTAGAAATCTTAAAAATCCCTTGAAACCAGTTAAAAACTGGGGAAATCCTTAAATTCTTTTTGAATCTTGAAAATCACCTTAAAATCCATTGAAATGTACAAAACCGTAAGAATATTTCTGAATTCCTTAAAATTCCTTAGCATATATAAAAATCTATTAAAATCTTTCAAAAGCCATTAAAATTTCTGGAAATCCTCGCAATCCTTTATATTATTCGAAGATCCTTCAAAATTTCATTGAATCTTATAAAACTTTACGAAATCATCTAAAATCTTTAAATATGCATTCAAATTTTGAAAATCCCTTAAAATCCTTTGAAATCCCGTAAAATAATCAAACTCTTTTGAATCTCTGAAAATACGCTAAAATCCCTTAAAATCCACTGAAATCTTTCAAAATATTTCGAAATCCTCTGGTACCTCATAATCCGTTGGAATCATTCGGTATCTCTAGAAATTCTTTGAAATCCTGCATAATCTTTTTGAAAAATTATTGTCTTTGCAAATACCTCAGACACCCGTGGAATATGTTGAAATACTTCCTATCTTTTGTAATCCGTTCAAACGTCGTTCACAATGAGAATGATTGTTATATATTTGATATGTTGAGTAATAATTGGGAAGGTCATACAAATTCGGGAGAGTGTTATAAAAATTTAACGAATCGTTACAATAGAGGTAGAGGATATGCATTTTTAAATATCATGTGAGGAACAGATGTTTCCGAAGCACATAAAAATATAATTTCCACATTTTTGGAATTTATATATATATATATATATATATATATATAATATTGTTGCACTTACCAGCAGACCCAAATAGAAAAACCGCAAAAGTAAGCAGCAAGGTTCCAAGAACAAACTTCATTTTTGCTAACGCAGGGTTCAATTAGCAAAAATAACTGAGAAAGTTTTTAAATCATCACAGCTATTTATACTGACGATTTCTGAGCTGTACCAGGAAAATTTAGACGTCTGTTAAAATTTACCTGACCCTGATGATAGACGCATTCCAATGAATTTAAAAAAGAAACAAGCTCTTATCATGTATGGAGCACCTGCTATATTTATTTGCTATGTACTTGTATGATCATTATATCGTTCTTTCTACGTCTCCACGTTAAAAGTAAAACAGCTGAAAAAATATGAAAAAAATATGTAGTAGAATTCATTTGTTGGATTTAAGCAAATTTCAATTCTGCCATAAACACAAATTACGTCTTGAAGAAACACAAATTTTGTGCGCCCTGTATATAATACCTATATTCGAATTTGATAAATGCTGTGGAAAATTTTAGTGAAAATGCCAAAGGTCAAATGATCAATCATTCATTCAATCTGAGTAAAAAACTACACTTTTTTAATTATAGGATAAGGAAGACATCCTTTCAGTCCAAAAAAACATGTTTTTTTTTAATTTCTATTATCTTTGTTCTTAAGCGTATGCTATTGATTAAAAGAAATGCTAAGCCGAAAAATTGTAAAAATGCCGAAGAAATTTTCCTTCCAGTTAATGCAAAGTGTTTAATTAGATATTCCAGATTTCAAATAAATACAGAACAAATTTTGATTTTGAAGTGAAAAATCCGAATTGCAGCGGGTTTTCTGAAAATATTCAAAGTCAATGTTCTCAAAAATCCCACAATTTTGTTTTCTGTATTGGTACTCGGATGACGAAGAAATCCTGTAAGTTTCGCATTTTTCTCAAAAGAAGTGACAGATTTGACAACATTTTCAGAAAAAAGTTTGCTTATTTTAAAAACATTTAGGAAAAACACCTTCTACTCTTTTCTCGTATCTTGCATCTTTTGTTGGAAATTTAAAAAAAATTATATTGTGTGGAAGGAAATTATCGTGATCAGAAAAATAATTTGTTCAGCAAAAACCATATGAAATATTTTCTCCATATAAGAAGCCATTCTACATAAATGTAGCTGATCAAAAAATGGGAAAACAAAAATTCAATTAAAAACGAAAAAATTTTCGTTGCTACAACAATTTTTTGTTTTGCACAAGACTCAATGCATGTCTTTCTTCTAAAAGAGCGCATTAAATATTTGAGTTAGGTCAAAAGTTATAAAGGTTTGAAAAAAAATCGTTTCTTTTCTTTGGACAACCCTGAAATTTCAAATACTAATAATTTTGAGAAACTGATATTTTCCTCAAAACGGTCAAATGGTTCAAATACGTAAAATAAGTAAAGTAATTGAAAAAAATATGTCTTGTACATTTACAATACGAATTCAAAAAAATGTGTCAGAGTAAAACACGTTTTCATATAATTTTTTTTTCTCCAATTTCCGAAGCTTTTTAGGGTACGCAGAACTTCTTTATTTGCAAAGTTATAATTTGTTAAGATTGCGGATTGAGTAATAAGATTTTTTCAGCGTCATGTACAAAGTCTAATGAAAACATATGAAAGTATTACAAAATGATATTTCAGTGAACAGAATCTTGCCGAGTTATTGCTTTTGTAAATAAAAGAGGCACGCACATCTCTAAAGTTTCTGAAATAAGGAAATTAAAATCAATTTCATGCAGAAGCATGTATAAAGTTTAGCATACCACGTGCTTTCCTCGTCTTTCTATGTACACAATTACGCATCGAAATGGAAAACAATGAATAATAATGATCTCAGTTGCTTTGTGAAATCAATTTTTTCACTAACACCAAGAACTCTAAAAATTATTATTCGCATTCATTCTATATAAAGAATAGGTGTAATCCTATATATAAAAATTATATGTAACGAAATTATCGAAAATCTTGTACTCATATTATTGAATATCTGAATAGTTGCCAACTGAGTTTTCAGTTTTTTTTTATTTTCTGTTAATATGTAAATCGCAATTTCCACATAATGAATTTTAATTCAAAAAATTCAATCCTAAGAGGGAAAATTTAAATTGTAAATGATTCTTTAATAATAAAGGGGGAAATATTTTGTGCTCAATGTTTTGACTAATTTTTTCAGACATAACGAAAGGATTATTTTCATAACCCCTCGACCATATTGAATGAGATTATATATATATATATGTATTTATTCAAGCGATAGGGACCGTATTTAAATTACGTAACAGTTCAAGGGGAGGGAGGGGTCAAACGATTTTTTTACTTGAAAATTATCTTTTTAGTTGTAAATTTTATTATTTGTTTGAAAATTCAGAGCTTTGTTCAAAAGTAAATTTTTATCCCTGGCAATTACACTATCGTAGAAAATTTATCTTTCGAAAAAATTAATATTTTGGTGTTGAAAAATGAATTAAAATGTTCTTTGGATGAAAATCCAAGTGTTTTTTTTTCTTCAAATTGTCTTCTTACTTTAAAAATTCATCTGCTTTCATAGAAATTTTATCTTTCTTGGCTAGGAATGCAACTGTGCGGTTGAAAATTCAATAATTTTGTTGGAGAGTCATCCTTTTTGCTCCGAAAATCTACTTTTTTGTTGAAAATTTAACTATTTCGTAGAAAATTGACCTTTCGAAAAAAATTCACGTTTTGTCTTGAAAAAACAACTGGAATCCCTTTTAGATGAAAATTCGACTAGTTTTTTGAACATTTATCTTTCTTATTGAAAAATTCATCTGCCTGAGTAGAAAATTTATCTTTCTTGGATGAGAATGAAACTGTTTGCTTGAAAATTCAATAAATTTGTTAAAAAGTTATCCTTTTTGGTTCCAAAATCTACTGTTTTGTTGAAAATTTAACTACTTCGTAGAAAATTTACCTTTCGAGAAAAATGCACATTTTGTGTTAAAGAATCAACTAAAATCTTTTTTAGACGAAAATTCGACTATTTTTTTGAAAATTTATCTTTTTTATTTAAAAATTCATCTGTATGAAGAGAAAATTCATCTTTCTTGGATAAGTATGAAACTGTCTGGTTGAGAATTTAATCAATTTATTATAAAGTCATCCTTTTTGGTACAAAAATCTGTTTTGTTGAAAATTCAACTATTTTGTAAAAAATGCACCTTTGGAGAAAAATTCACATTTTGTATTGAAAAATCGATTTAAATATTTTTTACATGAAAATTCAACTATATTTTCAATATTTCATCATCTGTTTTAATATAAAAATTAATCTTCCTTTGATGAAAATGCATCTGTTTGATTGAAAATTGAATAATTTTTCAAAAGTAATCCTTTTTGTTTGAAAATTCAACTCTTATTATTGGAAACTCGTCTTTTTGTGTTGAAAATTGAAGTATCTTCGTAGAAAATGTACCTCTTATTCAAACTATTTTTTTGGAAAATTTTGTTTGAACCACTATGTTAAGAAATCATTTTTTTTGCTGAAGATTTAGTTGTTGAAAATTCAGCCTTTTGATTTGAAAATTCATTTTTTTTAAAGGAAATTTCATCCTTCTTGGCTGTAATATCAACTATTACACTTTTTTTACAAAATTTGTATTTTTCGGTTGAAAAGTCTCTTGAAATCCTGTTGGATGAAAATTCAACTTTTTTTTTTTAATTTGTCTTTTTCATTTGAAAATTCACCTGTTTTAGTAAAATTTTCGTTTTTCTTGGGCAGAAATGTAACTGTTTAGTTGAAAATTTAAAACTCTTTTTAAAAAGTCATACTTTTTGGTTAAAAGTTTCGACTATTTAGCAGAAAATTGACTCATAGTTTACAATTCTTATTTTGGTGTTAGAAAGTGAACTGGAATCTGACTTAGATGAAAATTTAACTACTTTTTTTAAGTTTTTTTTTTAATTCATCTGTTTTAGAAGAAATTTTCCATCTTTCTTGAATAAAATTGCAGCTTTTTGGTTTGAAATTCAACAATTTTGTTGAAAA